>BQNB010101648.1:0-24425 GCA_026074375.1 Tanacetum coccineum | reverse complement strand
TTTACCCGTTTTAACTATACAATAAAAATTAAAAGTGAACGCGTAAAACTCTAAAAATAAATAATGACAATGCTTGATTCGGAAAATGACCTGAAAATACGGATTGTTACAGTCTTTCCTCGTTAAAGGAGCCTTGTCCTTAAGGCTCAAGATGCGGTACTTGTCGAGGGTGCGGTTTTTGTGAAGATATGCGGATACTTTTTTCGGATCTGATCTTCACGTTCCCATGTGAACTCAGGACCTCTCCTAAAGTTCCATCGAACTTTTCTAATAGGTATGTGGCTTTGCTTCAACCACTTGGCTTCACGATCCATAATTTCCACTGGTTATTCAACGAAGTGGAGCTTGTCATGAATGTTGTGGAAATCGTAGAGGGGGTGAATACATTTCCATTTAAAAATTTAAAATGTTTCGTATCAAATTGCCGATCAAGTTAGACGCAATGTGAAAAGTGTGTATACAACATTTATATTCACTATAGCATAATCATAAGATTAACTTATATCTATGGCATAATTATCATCCAAACAATATAAGCAACCATTCACACGCACATAGATATGATGCAAGTATAAATGTAAAGCAATAGCGTAAAAAATGTAAGGAGAAAGGTAAAAGGAAATGCAATCCGGACGTGATGATTTATAGTGGTTCGGTCACGAAGCACTTCTTCGCCCTACTTCACTCCCCGAGTACTCAACTCGAGAGTTACTTCACTAGTCAACAAGCTCCCTTTAGGCGGAGAAAACCGTACACAACTTAGATTACACCAATTTTTGACACTAAGCGAAATGTCGAGTTCTAATCCTAGCTAGAACCGATCTATCACAATACAACACACCACTTCACAAAAATTCACAACTTGGCTTCACCACGCGACTTGTTCTTCACTCTATAACTTTACTTCAACTTCACGACTTCTCTACCCTTCACAACTTTTCTATACTTCACAACTTCACTTCACTTCAACTAGACACTACCTTGATCACACCAATCTAACACTACGTACTAAGATCACCACGATCTAACAACTATACACACCATGATCACCACGATCTAACTATTATACAAGTTTGAAATATATGGACTCGATCTATACATTGTGAATGTAAGACATGTCACGAATGCACTAACTAAACTACATAACTTCGTATCTTAATGATAACGAGAGTTCTTCTCTTGCACTTCGAGGAATAAGCTTGAATCACTTGGAACAAATGCTTAAGATTAAATGATTAATGGATTGAAAGGAGAGTATAACCTGATTTAGAACAGAAAGAAAGTGTGTGCAAAAGGTGAGAAAATCAGTGAGGAATAGTCTAGTATTTATAGGCCAGCTGAGCTGGATTTTTGTCTGGGTGGTCCCCTTAAATAGGGGCCGGTCCCCTTAATAATTAAGGGGGCCGCCCTTTATAATTAAGGGGGCCGGCTAGCCCAAACGCTCCCTTTTTTGTCTTTTCTAGGGGAGGTGTTTTCTAGAATATTTCTAGCCGTTTTTAGGTAGAAAATTTGAATTCAAAATATTTATTTGAATAAAATATTTCTTTTAAATCTAAAAATGTTTTGTAAAAGTTATAAAAATGTTTGTGACATTTTTATAAAAAATGTGAGGTTAAATAAAAATTCCTTTGATCATAAAACAAATTAAGCATTTATTTATTCATACCTTAAGTGATTTACGTCGAGTGAAAACTTTGTTGAAGCAGACTTGAGACGTCGAGAGATGTTGTCGTATGAATGCATTGATGATTTGTGATCACAATTAACTTAAGCACTTTACGTTATGTGTTATAAATAACATGTTTGTCATCACCAAAACATGAAGAGAATGTATAGATTAAATATCACAATATTTCTACCAACAATCTCCCCCTTTTTGATGATGACAAAATATGTAAACTATAACTCATAGTAAAATGTATAAGTTACTTGTTTACACTTCTTCTCCCCCTTTTGTCGAAGCAAAAAGTTGGACTCTTAGGTGAGACTTATACTACACTTCAAACCTTGAACCAAAGAGGCGAGCTTGCATCATCTCCAGTGAAGTCTTGCTGATATCAACCCCGTTTAATCATCCCAAGATATCTACATTGACACTCGAGCACCCTTTAGCTCATTGCACTCCTATGACACTTGCGTTCCATGTATATAGACTCTAGCGGATCCATAGATCAAATTTGTTGCAAACTCTTAACCTACATCAAGGGTTAGTTTCATGCAACATAATATATATATATAGGAGAGATATTAAAGGGTTGGATACTGATATGTGTTTAAATACACATACCATTTTCCATATTAAGCGAACCTAAATGGCTAAAAACGTACCAAAAATACATTGTATTTGTATGTTTGCATTTGTATTGTGCAGGAAACGGATATTCAAGAAAAAGAGCAAAAAGAAAACCAAAGACAAACAAATCCAAGCACGGAGTGGAAAGGGCAAAGTCAAAAGTCATCAAAATGAAGAAAATACAACTTGAGGGGCTAAAACTGCCAAGCCTAAAGTTGTATTACAAAAGATTAAAAAGACAAGGGTCAAAGTTGCCAACCGAGTAGATATTGCATTTAAGTTATACATCTTCAGGGGACCAAACTGCTAACTCCCCCAAAAAGTCTTCTTTCCCGCCCCTAAAAACCCAGTTACAACTGGTATGTCGCCCCATACCTTCTCCTCTGCAAAACCACTTCTCTCCCTAGCCAAATCATTTCATCCACCCTACTACCACCCCCCCCCCCAGTTGTATAAAAGCCATGTTGGCAATCCCTCACCTTTCCCAAGTATCTTCAATGGCTAAGATTGACTCCAAAGAAGCACAAATGAAATCAAAGGCTGGGATTTGCTTTGGTTTCACCTCACACAACAAGCACACTTCGTTTTTGCTCTCCAAAGAAGCACAAGCTGCAAGTCCAAAACTTCGGCTATAAATAGAGCTTTTTGTAAGCCTTTAAGGCAACTAGTTAATCTTAGAATAACTTAGCTTAATTTTCAGTTATTTCCAGCTTTTACTTTCAACATGTAAAACTTTCAAGTTTTAATGCAATTTGAGTTTTAAACTCATTTACAATTTCAAGTGTTAAGGTTCTTACTTATATTGTTGTGTGTTCCAAAAAGCAATTAGTACAGCTTGTTTCTAAGCTACCTTAATCAAGTCAATCTAAAAAGTTAAGTAGTTAAAAGAAATCACAAATAGCACTCTCAAATAATACCACAGCTTATCGGTTGGATGATAAGCAGTTCTGGATGGGCTTATGGACTCTCACTAGCTTGTTTTATACAAGCTAGAGCTTGTAGATTCTCTATTTGACCCTGTTTTGAGCAAGGGTTTTGTAAGTTTTTCTTTTCCTTATTGTTCTTATTTTCTGCAGAACTGTTTTAAGTGCTTATTTTGCTTATTTGCTAGTTAAAAAGTGTTTGTATTACTTTACTTTTACTTAGTACTGATAGTTCACTTGTTAAAACTGTTAGTTATAAGTTAATACTGCTTGTTCACTTTTTGAGCAGTTATTTAACCTTAAAGCACTCCAGTACTAACTCTAAGTTAGTACTGCTAGTTCATTTTCTGAAATTTTAAAGCTACCAGTACTAACTCAGTTACCAGTATTAACTTACACTAGCAGTACTAACTTAAGTTAGTACTGTCAGTTAAAATTGTTAGTACTGTTTGTTCATTTTAGCTTATTTGTCATTTTAGTTTATTCTAGTTGCTTATTCCTTTTACTAAGTGCTTATTAGGGATAGTTAATTATCTGTTTTAGTTTATTTGCTTATTTCTTGTTTCTTTGTGTTTTATAAGCCTAGCAGTATTAACTTAAGCTAACAGTATTAACTTACACTAGCAGTACTAACTCAAAGTTAGTACTGGTAGTTAAAACTGTTAGTACTGTTGTTAGTACTGTTATGTTTATCTTGTTTAATTTAGCTTAATTGCTTTTTGCATTTGCTTATTTAGAGTTAGTTTAGCTTATTTAACTTGTCTTAAGTTTATTTGAGCTTATTTGTGTCTTAGTTCAAAGTTTTAAAGTGTTTTTGTCATTCCTAGTTATTATTCTTGTTCTAGTTTATTCTCTTTGCTATTTTTATGTGTTTTTGCTTATTGTTATAAATTTTAGTGCCAAATCATTCCTTGTGACATCCAAACTCAAATCATCAATCGTCTTGCGATTTTCCATTTCAGCCTCGTTGGGACATAACGACCCGGAGACACCCTATACTGCTTCCGGTTTCTTGATTTTGTGGGTCCTGATCCTTGTTTTATATTTATAGATGTCTATGTCTATCTATATATAATAAGGTGTAAGTTCGCGCAAGTCAAATTTTGGCGCCGCTGCCGGGGAGGCTTTGAAACGAATTTCGTTACGTTTGGAAATTTTTATTTACATATGTGAATATTTTCTTCTATAAAAAAATATAAAAAGTACAAAAATATTTTTCATTTTCTTTTACTAGTATAATTATCATACAAAAACAAAAGAAAAACCAAAAATATAAAAACATTGTCCATAAACAAGAAATAAAATTTACAAAGTGGTAAAAATACCAAAATATAATATTCTCAATTGAGGTATTATCATAATAATTTCCGGTGAACTTATTGGTTCCCAACTCGAACAAAAGATTTAAAACTTACCATTTGTGTCTCTTACGATATACGGCTCACCTTGAAACGTTAAACAAACTACAAAGTGGGTATAAGGAGGGTTGTTCCTAGGAACTACGACCCGAAAGGAGAAATAAGCTTCGCGCTATTCCTACTCCTCCGCTCACCTGTGCGTTTATCATTTTGAGAGCTACCGTGAAGTAAGTAGACTATTTGGGTTCAAGTTGTCTAGTTTTAGGTTCCTGTCCGTTTAAAATAGATTGTGAATAAACTAAAAAACCAAAAATACTCTTCTTGTTCTCTATTTTAGTGCATGCGCACTCGTTCTAAAGCTCGTCGTCTACAACAACAACAACAAGTTACTCCTAATCTTGTTGAACCTCCCAAAGATACGATGGCTGATAATCGAACTATGGCAGAATTGCTCCAGGCTCCCACCGAGGGATACGAGGACGCAATTGTTGTTCCTGAAATTGAAGCAGCAAATTTTGGAAATCAAGAGTTCTAAACTCTTGTCCAGAACAAGCAGTTCTTCGGACATGACAAAGAGGACCCACATGCCCACATCCGTTACTTCAATAAAATCACCTCTACTTTGAGATATCCTAATGTCCCGACCACATCAATTAAGTTGATGCTTTTTCCTTTCTCTCTCGAGGGGGCAGCCCGGATATGGCTTGAAAAAGAACCCCCTCGATCAATTCAGACATGGGATGATCTCGTTGCTAAATTCATAAATCAGTTTTTCCCACCTTCTAAAACGACAAATCTTCGGAACGAAATTACAAATTTCAAGCAAAGATTTGATGAATCGTTTAGTGAGGCTTGGGATCGATTCAAAGATCTTCTCCGAGCATGTCCACATCATGGATTCTCGGAGCTTCACCAACTTGATACATTTTACAATGCCTTAAATGTTAATGATCAAGACTCTTTGAACTCCGCCGCAGGTGGTAACTTTTTGGACAAAAGGCCCGCTGATTGCTCAAGCATCATCGAAAGCAAGTCCAAAGTTCGTAACTCCCGAAGCAAAGCCATTGTTGCTAAAGTGAGTACGAGTGCTTCCACCTCCGGTGTATCTCCCGATGTTGCTGAATTGAAAGATATGGTTAGAGCTCTACTTCTCGACAAGCAGACATCTCCAATTCCAGCTCCCGCTCCCGTAAAAGCGGTTGAGCAAAGTTGTGTTACCTGCGGTGGTGCCCACTCATATCGTAATTGTCCGGCTACCGATAGCAACAATTACCGAGATAACATCCAAGAATACGTCTCGCAAGCAGCCGCAGCAAATTTCAACCAAGGAAATTCCGGTTACCGTCCGCCACCGATGGCGAACCAAATCAGACCACCCGGTTTTCCTCCTATGCAACACAACAACCAAACCAACAATCAGAATCGTTGGAACCAGAACCAAAACCGTGGGAATGGCTACAACCAGGGTCAAATCCAACGACCCCACGTTCAACAACAAGCCCCAATGTATCAACCCCCGGTTAATCAACACCCAGCTTACCAAGCTCCAACTCATCAAGCTTCGGGTGTATCAAAAACTGATTTTGAGAGCTATGTCAAGGCTAATGATGCGGTTATGCAAAATATGCAAAACCAAATGTCCAACATAACCGACTTGCTCACCAAAATCGTAAATTCCAACCAAACTTCTACTTCAAATTCGGGTACTCTTCCTAGCAACACCGTTGCTACCGAAGGGGAATTAAAGCAATCACCACCATAAGCGGTGTTTCATATGAAGGACCTCAAATTCCACCGCCGGTGGTGGAAGTTGAAACCAAGGTAACAAAGGACACGGTGCTTCCTAATGAAGTACCAAAGACGTCCAACCTCCAATAGTCCATGATTGAATGAACCAGTTGTCATGCCTAGAACCAAAACGACTTTACCATATCCATCTAGGGTAAACAAGGAGAAAATCAGCAAAATGACGACCTTTAGCTTTAAATTCATGGAAATTTTTCGAATCTCCACTTCGAGCTCAGCTTCGCAGATGCCTCTCTTGCACTGCCTAAAGTTTGCACCAATGTTCAGAAAGCTATTGAACACAAAGATAAGATCCTTTGGACTTAAACCAGAAACACCGGTTAATGAAAACTGCTCGGCAAGTCATCCCTAAAAGACATTTCCCGGAAAAATTAGGAGACCCGGGAATTTCCTGATACGTGTGATTTTCCAGAGTTGATGAATGATTAGCCTGGCCGATCTAGGTGCAAGCATCAATACTAGATGCCACTCGCCCGTTTTTGAAAAGCTTAACCGCCAAGGTCAACCAAAACTAGGGATGTACCCGAGTTAGTCCGACCGATCAATCTCCTCTCCCACCGCAATAGCCAAGATTTTTGTGAAGGTTGGAACCTTCTACTTTCCAGCCGATTTTGTGGTAGTTGACTATGATGCCGACCCTAGAGTCCCGTTGATTTTAGGAAGACCATTCTTAAGAACGGCAAGAGCCTTGATTGATGTACACGGTGAAGAGATGACCTTAAGACATGATGACAAATCCGTGACTTTCAAAGTAGGTGATACGAAAAACTTCTCCTACAATGCCATGGAATCAGTTAACAAGATCAATCTTATTGATATAGCATGTGAGGAATATTCTCAAGAGTTTTTAGGTTTCTCGGAAGTATTAGCAAATGGAAATTCCACTCCTTACTTTGAACCAATTGTTGATACCACTTCTCCTACCCTCACCCCATTCGAGGGTAGTGATTTCATTCTTGAAGAAATCGAGGCTGAACTTTCTGATACTTCGTATAAGTCAGGAATTGATGATGCCGAATGTGATCCCGAGAATGACATTCTTCTTCTTGAAGCTATCCTGAATAGTGAGCCTTTATCACCACTTCCTAACCATGCAAATTATTTTCCTGAGGTTAGGAAAGAACTTAAGAATTGTGAAGCCAAAACCGATGGAACACCAATTGATGAACCTCCCGAGGTCGAGCTCAAGGACTTACCTCCCCACCTCGAATATGCATTTTTGGAGGGTGACAACAAGTTACCAGTCATAATTGCTAAAGATTTGAGTGTCGGGGAGAAAGCCGCTCTAATAAAGGTGTTGCAGTCCCACAAGCGAGCCATCGCTTGGAAACTCTCCGATATCAAGGGTATTAACCCGGAATTTTGTACACACAAAATCTTAATGGAAGAGGACTACACACCAGCGGTCCAACATCAGAGACGGGTAAACCCAAAAATCCACGATGTCATAAAAAAGGAAGTTGAAAAACTTCTTAATGCTGGATTAATTTACCCTATCTCGGATAGTCCCTGGGTAAGCCCGGTACACTGTGTACCAAAGAAAGGTGGTTTTACCGTAGTTGAGAATGAGCAAAATGAGTTGATCCCAACTCGATTAGTTACGGGATGGCGGGTATGCATTGACTACCGAAAATTAAATGAAGCCACCCGAAAGGACCATTTTCCACTACCATTCATGGACCAAATGCTCGAGAGGCTTGCGGGAAACGAATACTATTGTTTTCTCGATGGTTTCTCGGGTTATTTTCAAATACCCATCGACCCAAATGATCAGGAAAAGACAACGTTTACTTGCCCATACGGAACCTTTGCCTACCGCCGCATGCCCTTTGGCCTCTGCAATGCACCAGGCACATTCCAGAGATGTATGACGGCAATCTTCCACGACATGATCGAAAAAACGATGGAAGTGTTTATGGATGACTTTTCGGTTTTTGGAAGTTCTTTCTCTACATGCCTAACCCATTTGGAAAAGATGCTTAAGCGGTGTGAAGACACCAATTTAGCTCTAAACTGGGAGAAAAGCCATTTCATGGTTAAGGAAGGCATTGTTCTTGGACACAAAATCTCCAAGTCAGGAATTGAGGTTGATCGAGCTAAGATTAACGTTATCGCAAAGCTCCCCAACCCGACTACTGTAAAAGGAATCCGCAGTTTTCTTGGGCATGCCGGGTTTTATAGAAGATTCATCCAAAATTTCTCAAAAATAGCCCGTCCCATGACCCATTTGCTTGAAAAAGAGACTCCGTTTTATTTCTCCAAAGAGTGTATTGAAGCATTTAACACTCTCAAAGAGAATCTAACCGAGGCTCCAATCCTGATTGCCCCAGACTGGAATGAACCATTTGAGCTTATGTGCGATGCAAGCGATTTCGCCTTAGGTGCAGTCTTGGGGCAACGTCATGAGAAACATTTCAGACCTATACACTATGCAAGCAAAACGATTGAAATGAGGCGGAATCAATTTCACCAGAGCAAAAACACGACAAGAGAAAGGAAATGTTAGCCATGGTGTACGCCTTCGAAAAATTCCGATCGTAACCTTGTCATGAACAAATGCACTGTGTATACGATCATTTCCGCCCTTAGTATCCTTTGCAAAGAAAGATTCTAAGGCGCGATTACTCCGATGGGTTTTCTGCTCCTTCAAATTGTCGACTATGATGAGTTGATCACAAAGGAGCTGAGAACTTAAGCGGCTGGATCCATCCTATCCAACGATAAGAATCCTCAAACCAGAATGACTCGATCCAAAGGAGATAAATGAAAAGTTTCCTCTGGAAACTCTTAGTTCGATTGCTGCTCTTAATTCTAGTACCCCATGGTTTTGCCGACATCGCAAACTACATGCGGGAAAATTCGTGATCAAAGGATGTCAACCCAGCAAAAAGAAAATTCCTTCAAAGATGTGAAGCATATTTCTTTGGAAGATCCCTTTCTGTTTAAAATCTGTGCGGATCAAGTTATTCGACGTTGTGTTTTTGGCAAAGAAGCCCATGACATCCTCATGGCTTGCCATAATGGTCCCACCGGTGGACATCACGGTGCTAACTACACAGCAAGAAAAGTCTTCGATTCCGGATTCTTTTGGCCCACAATCTACAAAGATGCCATGCTTGGTTAAAAACTGCAACTCATGCAGCGTCAGGAAAAAATTTCACAACGTGATGAGATGCTACCAAATTCCATCCAAGTTTGTGAAATCTTGACGTCTGTGCATTGAACCTTTATGGGCCATTCCCATCATCCAAAGGCAACAAATACATCCTCGTGGCCATTGATTATTTATCAAAATGGGTTGAAGCAAAAGCGCTCCCCACCAATGACGCCCGAGTTGTTTGTAAATTTCTTAAATCTCTCTTCGCCAGATTCGGTGCCCCTCGTGCAATCATAAGTGATCGCGGAACCCATTTTTGCAATGACCAATTTGCAAAGGTCATGCTTAAATACGGAGTCACTCATCGTCTCTCCACCGCGTATCATCCACAAACAAGTGGACAAGTTGAGGTATCCAATCGTGGCTTGAAGAGAATTCTTGAGAGATCAATAGGAGAGAACCGTACCTCTTGGTCAGATAAGCTCGATGATGCTTTATGGGCTTTCCGCACAGCTTACAAAACACCCATCGGGTGTACTCCATACAAGTTAGTCTACGGAAAAGCCTGCCATCTGCCAATTGAGTTAGAACACAAGGCCTACTGGGCCTTGAAACATACAAACTTTGATCTAAAAACCGCTGGTGACCATAGAAAAGTTCAACTGAATGAACTTAATGAGCTCCGTGATGAAGCTTATGAGAACTCTTTAATCTATAAAGAAAAGACAAAGAGGATTCACGACTCCAAGATCAAGAACCGCGTTTTCAACGTCGGTGATCGAGTCCTCCTCTTTAACTCTAGATTGAAGATTTTCTCAGGAAAGCTTAAAACCCGCTGGTCAGGACCATTCACTATCACACAAGTTTTCCCATATGGCACTATCGAGTTATCTCAAAACTCCGGGCCAAACTTCAAAGTGAATGGTCATCGTGTTAAGCACTACTTTGGAGGGGACGTACCACAGTTGGTAGTCCCAGATCTCCAAACATCCCTAATGTCCAATAATTTCAGGTGACGGGTCAAGCATAGCGACCTTAAACAAGCGCTTCGTGGGAGGCACCCCATGCTTATCGTAGTATTGTGTAAAAATGAATAAGTGTTTTCTTGTTGTATGGAGGTTTGCCTTTTCCATTACCCGTGTTTCGTGTTTGTATTGTTAATTGTCCAGGATTGCCCGGATTGTGAAGAACTCTCGTGCTTGTATCTTTATCAAGAGTTTCACATCCTCAGCTTCATTTTGGGAATCCAGTATCCAAATCTAATCGACTAACGTTTTATCTTTTGGCACACTTCATAAATGGCCTTAGATTCGCGTAAGAGCCCCTTTGAAACATCGAGGGCGATGTTTAGTTCTAGTATGGGGGGGATCTTCGATTTGATTCTTGCCTGCAGCCGTTGTTATCACGTATTCCCGTTTCTACTACCAAATTTTGCAAAAATACCAAAAAAATGAAAAAAAAAAAATTAAGAATTTTCAAAAATAAAATAAGTGTTTTATTACAGTTTCGACTTTCCTAATGGGTAGAATGAGAATAATTTTTGACTCGATCGGGCGTGTTGAGCCCTAGCTAGTTCCTTTAGGCCAAGCTTTCACGAATTCTATAGCTTTGAATTTTAATAATGTGAAGAACGAGAAATGATAGAGTTAAAATATAAGTTAATGTGCTAAGCAAGATTCTTCTAAAAACTTATACGAGTAACTTGTGGTTTTCTCTCCCGTGAATTTCTAATCCACCTAATGTGCGTACTCAATTTAATTCAACTAAGTTAATCGATGTTTTCAGAAAAAGCTTCAAATTTGTAACTTGAGTTTTCAAAAGCGAGATTTTATAATAGATAAATGCCAAAGAAGCATGAATGAAATGTGAATGCAAAAATGCATGAATATTGAAATTTTGCCAATGAAGCATGTAGTTGATATTATGGAGCAAGTAAAAGATGTGTCGTGATATCCCACTCCGCTAGCAACGAGGTGGGGGTTCAAACTAAGACGTCTTTACTTCTAGGGATTTGGTGTGTCGTGATATCTCACTTGGAAGAAAGGTCTAGGTGAGGGTTCAAACTAAGACACTAATCCTTAGCCATATTAGGAATAAGGTGTTGATGTGATTTCCCACTACGCTAGCAACGGGGTGGGTTTTCAAACTAAGAACATCGGTCGTTGGTTGTGATATCCTACTCCGTTAACCACGAGGTAGGGGTTCAAACTAAGCAACGCATTCCTAGCTTTAAGAACTTATGATTATGATGTTGAATATGTTGCAAAAAAGTTCTAAAGTTTAAATCTCGAAATCAAGTTACGAAGTCTTAATAAATTGTTGCTTTGAGTCATGATTCATTTTGAATGATGACTATGAAAATAAGTTGGTCTATGGTTAAATTAAAATGAGTACACACATTCAATCGTATATCCATGTTGGGAGTTGAAAATTCACAAGTCATAAGTATGAGGGCTTAACATATAGACTTATATCAAAAAAAAAAAAAAAAAAAACACCCCAAAAAATGTTCTTGATTTAATTTTCTAGCTTGGAACTTGTGAAAAATCGAGACATGAATTTATCCGTCAGGACATCCGTAATCACTCTACGGACGCTTCTCATTCTATGATCCCAGTGTTAATAAATAAAGAAAGTCAAACTTGTTAAAAATGAGAAAATCCAAAAATATTAGTTATAGTTAGTGTAAATTTAGAAAATGGTGAAAACGGGGCTTACAGTGTTTACTTCATAACATTGCGTGAGGACACGACAATACCTTAGTATGGGGGATTTTGATATGTGTTTAAATACACATACCATTTTTCATATTAAGCGAACCTAAATGGCTAAAAACGTACCAAAAATACATTGTATTTGTATGTTTGCATTTGTATTGTGCAGGAAACGGATATTCAAGAAAAAGAGCAAAAAGAAAACCAAAGACAAACAAATCCAAGCACGGAGTGGAAAGGGCAAAGTCAAAAGTCATCAAAATGAAGAAAATACAACTTAAGGGGCTAAAACTGCCAAGCCTAAAGTTGTATTACAAAAGACTAAAAAGACAAGGGTCAAAGTTGCCAACCGAGTAGATATTGCATTTAAGTTATACATCTTCAGGGGACCAAACTGCTAACTCCCCCAAAAAGTCTTCTTTCCCGCCCCTAAAAACCCAGTTACAACTGGTATGTCGCCCCATACCTTCTCCTCTGCAAAACCACTTCTCTCCCTAGCCAAATCATTTCATCCACCCTACTACCCCCCCCCCCCCCCCAGTTGTATAAAAGCCATGTTGGCAATCCCTCACCTTTCCCAAGTATCTTCAATGGCTAAGATTGACTCCAAAGAAGCACAAATGAAATCAAAGGCTGGGATTTGCTTTGGACTCTCTCACACAAACAAGCACACTTCGTTTTTGCTCTCCAAAGAAGCACAAGCTGCAAGTCCAAAACTTCGGCTATAAATAGAGCTTTTTGTAAGCCTTTAAGGCAACTAGTTAATCTTAGAATAACTTAGCTTAATTTTCAGTTATTTCCAGCTTTTACTTTCAGCTTTGTAAAACTTTCAAGTTTTAATGCAATTTGAGTTTTAAATCAATTTACAATTTCAAGTGTTAAGGTTCTTACTTATATTGTTGTGTGTTCCAAAAAGCAATTAGTACAGCTTGTTTCTAAGCTACCTTAATCAAGTCAATCTAAAAAGTTAAGTAGTTAAAAGAAAATCACAAATATCACTCTCAAATATACCACAGCTTATGTTTTGGATGATAAGCCAGTTCTGGATGGGCTTATGGACTCTCACTAGCTTGTTTTATACAAGCTAGAGCTTGTAGATTCTCTATTTGACCCTGTTTTGAGCAAGGGTTTTGTAAGTTTTTCTTTTCCTTATTGTTCTTATTTTCTGCAGAACTGTTTTAAGTGCTTATTTTGCTTATTTGCTAGTTAAAAAGTGTTTACTTTACTTTCTTACTTAGTACTGATAGTTCACTTGTTAAATCTGTTAGTTATAAGTTAATACTGCTAGTTCACTTTTTAAGCAGTATTAACCTTAAAGCTACCAGTACTAACTCTAAGTTAGTACTGCTAGTTCATTTTCTGAAATTTTAAAGCTACCAGTACTAACTCAGTTACCAGTATTAACTTACACTAGCAGTACTAACTTAAGTTAGTACTGTCAGTTAAAATGTAGTACTGTTTGTTCATTTAGCTATTTTGTCATTTTAGTTTATTCTAGTTGCTTATTCCTTTTACTAAGTGCTTATTAGGGATAGTTAATTATCTGTTTTAGTTTATTTGCTTATTTCTTGTTTCTTTGTGTTTTATAAGCCTAGCAGTATTAACTTAAGCTAACAGTATTAACTTACACTAGCAGTACTAACTCAAAGTTAGTACTGGTAGTTAAAACTGTTAGTACTGTTGTTAGTACTGTTATGTTTATCTTGTTTAATTTAGCTTAATTGCTTTTTGCATTTGCTTATTTAGAGTTAGTTTAGCTTATTTAACTTGTCTTAAGTTTATTTGAGCTTATTTGTGTCTTAGTTCAAAGTTTTAAAGTGTTTTTGTCATTCCTAGTTATTATTCTTGTTCTAGTTTATTCTCTTTGCTATTTTTATGTGTTTTTGCTTATTGTTATAAATTTTAGTGCCAAATCATTCCTTGTGACATCCAAACTCAAATCATCAATCGTCTTGCGATTTTCCATTTCAGCCTCGTTGGGACATAACGACCCGGAGACACCCTATACTGCTTCCGGTTTCTTGATTTTGTGGGTCCTGATCCTTGTTTTATATTTATAGATGTCTATGTCCTACTAATAAAATAAGGTGATAAGTTCGCGCAAGTCAGATTACACATAAAACATATACAATATTAGATTATCTATCAAGCCCGATTCCCGATATTATCCTATTACAACATTAACTAATTAAAGACCGAAGCTCCATCGTAGAGTGACCGAACTTCCTTGTTCGACTCAATAAATTAAGGCTAACAATCTCCCCCGAAGTGAGGTCTTGAACACGGGAACGAGCTTCCTTTATTGACTCAATAAAATTGAGGCTAACAATCTCCCCCGAAGTGAGTTCATTGATGACACTCCTTCATGAGATCAGTGAGATTGCTTTTGTCGTTTAAGCTCGAGTGTTCTTGGTCTTTGTCTTTGTTGTAAGCTTGTTCCTTTATGCTTTACGATCGGCTAAGCCATCTTGCGATCTTGTGTCTTTGACCAACATGCTCATACTATTGCATTATCTAGAAAGCTTTATTTCAGAGTTTGCGGAAGTCTTTGTCTTTAAATCTTGAGCTTTCTAGATAGAATGTCTTCGTAGATTGAGCATTTGAATGGGATTGAGGTTGTTGTTACCACCGTTTGACCTGCAGGTTTACGTTAGTGATAAACGAGAAAATTGATTTGAAAATCAATCGACGTGTCACTCGTTAAAGAGTCTTTGTTAAGCATTATGTATGATTTTCATGTTTGGAGTATTTAAGGATAAACATTATCGTAAGTCTTTAGATAAAACTAAATGTTGATGATAAGGATGATTTGAGGAGGGAACATAAACGAAGAAGGATGACCGTGAATAGAAAGGGAAGGTATTGACAATAGGTTTGTTCGGTGTTTTGTTGGTTGTTAATGTTGACGGACAAAGGTGAAAATATGAAAATGGTGTAAGAGAAGTGCAAGACTTGACATTGTGATAACTTAACAACACTTGAAGATTGAATGTCTTCTTTGTGTTCTTCACTTTGCTAAAAAGTGGAAATTATTGGATGAAAAATGAAAGACACGACATTGTGATGACTCAACAACACTTGAAGATTGAATATCTTCTTTGTGTTCCTCACTTGCTAAAAAGTAGAAATGATTGGATGAGACGCATTTCATTACAAAATTCACTTGACTTTTGACAACATAGGCACACATGCTTATGAGTGTCAGGATATGAGGATGAGACGCATTTCATTACGAAATTTACTTTCTTTTGACAACATAGGCACACATTCTTATAAGTGTCAGGATATGAGGATGAGACGCATTTCATTATGAAATTCACTTAACTAAAACAACATAGGCACACATGCTTATGAGTGTTGGGAAATGAAGACGAGACGCATTTCATTGCGAAATTCACTTGTGGGGAATGGTTACATGGCGAATCTTCTTGTCCCGTAGTTTTTAAGATCCCCATTTCCTATATTTGTTCACGTAGAAGAAATTATAATTTTATTTAATAATTTTAGTATAATTTATCTCAGTGTTGCCATAATATATCTTCATCCCATTCAATTTCTCAATCAAAACCTGGATAATTTATTTGCAGCCTCGTTGGACATACGAACCCCGGGAATATCTCTTCCGGAATCTTTTTATTATTTGATTCTTACTTGTGTATTTTATCCTTTTGTGGAATTTGACCTTTTGCCTTGGTCAAGGGCATTCGGTCAGGATCTGTATTAGGGTTGCTATATAAGTGTGTACTATATCACGAATCAGTCACCATGATTCATACATAAGTTTTTACATAAAATCATAGAATTGTAAAAGGAAAACATGTGTAATAATCTTGTAAAATTCTTTATGATTAAACCTGAAATAATCTTGTTAAAATCATGTTATGAAACCCTAGATAATCATTAATGATGTTTTAATGAAAACCTACAAGATTAGAAACCCTAGGACATGTTTTTATGAAGAGGATTGGTAAGAATTAGGGTTTATATGTCTTTATGTTTCTGTCCAGAATTTTGGGTCGTGTTGATCGGGGTATAACTTGGTGATAAAAATGAGTTTTGACATGATTCTTGAACTTAAAGTTAAATTCAAAGAGTCTAGTTTTTGGAAAAGTAAGGCTCGTGTCAATTGGAGGTTGGGAAGGTCGATTTTTAATTTTTATAAGATTAAGTGTCGAATCTGGAAATTCTGTCTGAAAAATTCAGTAGTAGTATTTGATTTTTCATTCTCAAACCGTAAGGAGTTAGCCTCTAAAATTCGAATTGGTAACTCTTCATGATATTAGCTACATCCAAGATTTTTTTCAGAATTTTTTGAGTTGTCTAAGTAGAGTTTTTACGCGTAAACGTTTCGAAAGTACCAGCAGGTCATTTTCTGGATCAGTTTTAGTAATGATGGTTAAAGGGGTATTTATACATGGTAATAAACTCCACCAAAATTCAGAGACATACTAGACACATGTGGGAACCTCTGTGATTTTTAGTAGAATTTTAGGAGGTCGTTTAATAGGTCTATAAAATTAGAGACCAACTCTTAAAAAGTTCACAGATTTTAGAAATTAAGAAAACCCTAATTAGGTTACATTAATTACTATAATTAGTAAGATTAAGAAATGAGATTATAAAATAAGATATATAATGATATGTAATCATGGATTCATGTAGATCCGATGTCGAGGGTGTGATCTTTTGCCTTTGTGTTCTTTCTCTCCGTTGCACGGTTGTTAAGGTACAGATATTCCGTCCTTTTAGTAAGGACACTTTGTGACTTGATTCTCATTTGTTTTAGCTACTTTGATTTGATTGATATTACGTCTGATTTGCTATCCGTACTCATGAATCATTTATATTCGTTGATATTCTGTTTGATTTGATATTCAGATTCATGATTCCTTTGATCTTTGTTTGAATATGATATTAGATCCGTTATCTTGATTGAATTTTTGGTAACTTGTTTAGTTTGCTTAAATCTTTGCCCGAGCTATTTGAACTAGTCATGGAGGTACCATGACCATGTCATTGATGCACCAATGGCATGACACTATCTGTGGCGGTGTGATTGGTCCACGACGTTCCCTTTTGAATGATGGCCTTTGATTATTATTAGCTTACATTTATGTACACTCGTCATTGTACTTGTGTATATGGATATGACTTTGTTTTGCAGGGAGCGTATGGATGCATCCTAGGTACTTTGTTCTGTTCAGTTCAGGTGAATGGTTGTGTGTGTGCTATACACCCCATATCACATTTGGTACATCAGGGAATGCATACCTGTGTACATTTGATTATGTGACTATTTGATTATATCTGTTTAGGGTCTATTCATGTATCATGTTTAGACATTTATCTGAGCTCGTGGGCATTCCTTTGTTGTTCTTGATTCTTATTCATTCGATTCGTATTTCGTATGATATTTGTTTAGCAGGTTCTCGTGATTCGTTTCATTCATTCTTTTGTCTTTTTCCCT
Source organism: Tanacetum coccineum (assembly GCA_026074375.1). Lineage (NCBI taxonomy): Eukaryota > Viridiplantae > Streptophyta > Magnoliopsida > Asterales > Asteraceae > Tanacetum > Tanacetum coccineum. The sequence continues at coordinate 6,767 of BQNB010101648.1, read as the reverse complement.
CATTATTATTATATCTGTTCACTGAGCGTTAGCTCAGCCGCGTTTTCTTTTCCTGCGGCAGGTAATAAGCGGGAAGCTGGGATTTGAGTGATGAGTGTAGGAAGCTTCTAGAGGACCAACCCTTATTAGTTTCCCCATTGTTTTGGATTTATGTTTAAGACCCTTTCGTTTGAAGATTTCTTCTATTTAGACTTTGTTGGAATTTAATACTTTTGGAAGTCATTTTGTTTCATGACTTAGTATTTTTATTTAATAAAGTCTTCCGCTTGCGTTTATATGTTCTGATATGACACCATAATGTGACTCTTGGTCTCTTTATCGGAGCGGGATGTTACAATTATGGTATCAGAGCCAGGTTGAGCCCTGTAGAACCTAGGTTATGACCTGTGAGGATTGGGTAGACATTAGGCTTCCTTTTGATATGATCGCTTCCTTTCGTATTTTGATCTTAACTCTAAATTGTCTTCGCTGTTTCATTCGTTGACCGAGTATTTTCTTCGACCAAGGATCAGGCAGCTAACTCTTCAGGTACCGTTTCGGGAACTCTCTTCTTGAATGGTCGTGCTGTTTTGTCTTATTTGATACGGGTGCAACACATTCTGTGGTTTCTGTTTCATTTGCTAAACACCTTAGCATCTTCCCTACGCAACTTAATTATACCTTATCGATATCTACGCCTATGAAAAGTCGATCTTTTAGCTCCGCAACCACTCCAGTTGATGCTGAAAACTGGATTGCTCACATTAAGAAGATATTCGAGGTTTTGGGATGTGCTGATGAATTCAAGGCTAGGTTGGCAAGTTACAAGTTTGAAGGAGATGCTCTCAATTGATGGAAGGCTTTTAAACAAGCCAAAGGAGGTGAGACATATGTGGCTACCTTGTCATGGAAGGATTTCCGTGACATCTTCTTTTCGCAGTACTTTGTAACACCCCCATTTTGATAAATATAGCAGCGGAAGCTAATCTGAGGTATTACTTCATAGTACAAGAGTCACAATCATAGAAAACTACTCATAAAGAGACGTTTTGGAAAATTTTGTTATCATTCATTATTGATCAGAGTTTTTACAAAAGAGAGGTCCCAAAATCTAAACACATAAAGTGAATGATAACAGTTTAGCCATCTTCAAGTCCGTGCCACTCCGTGCCATAGTTTGCTCAATTACCTGAGATAAACATCCTAAAAAAATCAACACAAAGGTTGAGTGAAATTCATAGGTTTATAATAAATAGTGTGAATACAAGTTCAATAGTGGGTTACGTTGTTATACACCCATAAGTGTAATAATTGCAATGAGTACAATTATTATAGAAAACAATATTAATAGTGTATTATTGCGTCTAAGCTCATGGCACACAAACTGACTTGTGTATATATCAATAATGATATATATAATGATAATGGCCCCCGGTGTAGGTAATTGCCATATACCTATGAGATTCAAATATAGTGCGTTTGGTTACCTATCCGGCTAACACAAACGGGATTCGTCAATCCTGATAGATCTATCCACAATATTCGCGTTCACTCGCAAGTGATTAATGGTCCATGATAGTGGGGTCTTTTGGCATAAAGGGACTTAGATCACAAGCAATAATATATCAAGATAGCATACATTTGGAAAACACTTGTATTCATAGTTTATAGCATGTATCCCCCTCGCGGGTTTAAAAATATAAAAACTTTAAAAGCGAGGCTATGAAATCTCACCTTATCAGAATAGTACAGGGAAATCTGATTGATGGCAAATTATAGAGTTTGAAAGTAAAACGGCTTCAACACGCAACCTGGGATAATATGTCAAGTCTTAGTGTGATTATCAAATCTTCATAATGTTTTATCATATTTGATTTATTAATTTATGGATTTAGTGTATCACTGTTCGGGCTATCATAATCCAGAGGCCATGTGGTATCGTTTGAGGAGTCAGGGCACTTTAAATCGTAAACCCAGCAAACTCGTCAAGACGAATACATTAATGGAACCCCTCACATGAAATTCCCTAGTAACGTGATACGATAAGATTTTAATGTTTCTTCAAAAGCTAGTTGATGATAAATTACGTTTAATATATAACGTATTTAATTTAAAATGCGTCGATCGATAATTAATAACGATAAATGTGTCGGGTTTTAATAAAATCGAGTTTGATAATGTTTATCTATATTTTTATAATTTATATAAAAATATATTATTTTATATTTTCAAGAATACCAAATTGGCAATATATACCCTTGATTCATAAACATTTACAAAACTAGTCCTTTTTAATATATAAAGTATATATTAAATAATCCCTTGACTTTAGAACTTGGCAAAACATACCCTTGAAGTTATAACTTTAATAAAATGTCAATTTCAGCCCTTGTAGTTAATAATTTCAAAAAGTTACAATATATACCCCTTTGCATGAAAATATTTACAAAACTAGTCCAAAATTACATGCAAGCTTATTTTAAGATTCCAAAAGTAATTTGCAGGTTATAGCTTATTAGAATAAGCTAAAATAAGATGTTTTAACGTAACAAAAGTTTAGAATAACGATTCGTTAAGCTAGAAATCAAAACGGGTCGTTTTAGGGTTTTAAAATGAAAACGTCTAGGTTTTAAGCTCAAATCTTTTTAAGACTTGATAAATGTTTATAGAAATGTTAGATAAGCTTATTAGAATAGCTTATAACAACAGCTTATAGGTTTAGCTTATGGATTAAAAGAAAACGCGTTTTTAGGGTTTTTAGGGCACGTTTGGTTTTAGAAATTAAGAACGAGTGGGTGTGAGCCTCAAGGCTTTTAACAAAGGTGTAAACATGATCATAAGACACTAATTAAAGATGCAAAACAGAAAACAAGCTTGTAGAACCTGGATTCGAGCTTGTGGCTTTGAAAATGGGTCGAAAATGGTTCTTAGCACTCGTACGCCTAGGATTTGACCTTCGGGGCTTCAAGACTTCGTTCTCCTTGGTTTCTTGGCTTCTCTTCTGCTCTTGGGACTTCCTTGATCAGACTTGGGACTCCATTGATAGAGAGAAATGAGATTTGAAAGGTGTGAATTGAAATGAGGGGTGTGCGTCCCCTTTTATAGTCGAATGGAACTTGGTGCCCAAGATTAGGGACTTGCTTGGTGTCATAGCTACATTAGCTGATTCATGGGAGCTAGGAAGGTGAGTATTGAGAGCTAGAATGCTAGGATTGCAAGGTGGGAGGTCTTGGGGTGGTGTTTGTGTCCGCGGCTAGAAAGGAGCCACAAGGGAGGTGATGTGGCCAACTTGGTGAGCAAGTAATGAGGGGAGGTGCTTGTAAGCAGCTTATAGATGAAGTAGCTTAGTCATGGAGGTGTGTGGATGCATGGTTGGGATTTAAATGGGTCAAAATAGTTAAAAATAGGTCGCGGGTTGGTTTATGGTTCGGATTAGGGTTTCTTACTTTTAATTCGTGTACATTAGATTAGAAAGGAGGGAAATAAAGTTTAAATGTCGTGCATTGATAGCTTGTACCTTGTACTTAAGAGTTTGTACGAAATTTCTTAGAAAAACAGAGTTAAAACGGCTATTTTGAATGTCATGCTTTAATGACTTGTACATTGTGCATTAAGGGACTTGTACCTTATTTTGGAGGGAATTCATATTTTAATTTGATGCTTAGATTACTTGTACACTTGCCTTGATTGCTTGTACATTCATATTGATTGTATACTTTGCATAAAATTAGGGTTTAGGCATAAACGTTAACGGTTTATGTTCATTTGATATTATCGTCGTGAAAACTACGTTAAATAGATAACGTATATGATAAAATAGATAATAGATTGTTGACTTGACATGTTATGATGTTTGCTTGACATAAATATTGATAGAGATTGCATAGGTTGTTGCGTGAGCACGTTTACTTTAGAAATGCAAGTTACGTTGCATATTGAGATAATGGTGATGCAAGTTACGTTGCATGATAAGAGAATAGTAATGCAAGTTACGTTGCATTATGAAGCAAAAATTTCCCCGTAAAAAGTGGTTTATATATAATAGATGGATATTACATTGATGAAAATTTTGGGTTGTTATACGTTTACTGTGTATATGGGCATTCATACATACATGGAGTTGGATACTTCTTGATCATTATGCCCATATGGTTACTGGTGATATCCTTTATTCTTTCTCCATTCATTTTCAACCCCTCGGGGTTCAAGTTAGAGAATAAACTAACTAACCCTAAATCTAATGGACCCAAGCCCACAATTAGGTTTGGGCCATAATCTAATCGTCTAATAGGCTTAGGGTTAGTTAGCTTATTCTCTAACTCGAACCTTGAGGGGTTGAAAATGAATGGAGAAAGAATAAAGAATATTGCAAATAACCATATGGGCATGGTGATCAAGAAGTATCCAACTCCATGTACGTATGAATGCCCATATACACAGTAAACGATCAAAAGGAGTAGTAGTTCGCCTCCTTTCGTGAAGTGGCTTCTAAAGTAGATCTTGTATAGGTCCGAAAATAATACACAATGAAGAGCAAAACCTCTCCCAGTAGCTCTATAATGAGCACCGCCGTGCAACAGCGTTCTTCCGAAGAAGTGGGCCTTGGATCCCAAACCAGTCATAAAAAATACTATGAGAGGTTGAAAATGAATGGAGAAAGAATAAAGAATATTGCAAGTAACCATATGAGCATGGTGATCAAGAAGTATCCAACTCCATGTACGTATAAATGCCCATATACATAGTAGACGATCAAAAGGAGTAGTAGTTTGCCTCCTTTCGTGAAGTGGCTTCTAAAGTAGATCATGTATAGGTCCGAAAATAATACACAGTGAAGAGCAAAACCTCTCCTAGTAGCTCTATAATGAGCACCGCCGTGCAACAGCGTTCTTCCGAAGAAGTGGGCCTTGGATCCCAAACCAGTCATAAAAAATACAGCGGCCTCAAAACTTGCATACGTGCCAAATTGGAGATAGCAGATGCTACACCATGGTTCAGAATTGCTTCTGCTATCATCGAGAATGCCAAAAGGCATCCATACTGCGTATACTGATGCTGATTGGGCTGGTTGCCTTGGTACCCGTCGGTCCACATCCAGATATTGTGTGTTTCTTGGTGACAATCTTTTATCATGCTCTATGAAACGTTAGGTTACCTTGTCTTTTTCTAGTGTTGAAGCTGGATATCGAGGTGTTGCTAATGTTGTTGCTGACACTGCTTGGATCCGTAATTTGCTATGTGAGCTTCATACTCCTCTATTTACTGCTACCTTTGTCTATTGTGACAATGTTAGTGATGTCTATATGTCTGCAAATCCGGTTCAACATTAACGCACAAAACACATTGAGATCGACATTTATTTTGTTCGTGACTTTGTTGCTTCAGTACAAGTTCGTGTTCTTCATGTCCCTTCAAGATTCCAGTATGCAAATATTTTTACGAATGGCCTACCCACTACTTTATTTATTGAGTTTCGCTCCAGAACGTCCGAAGATCTCCCGCTCACATTGAGGGGGAGTATTAGCCGTGTATAGCCTATGGGCTTTTCATAATAGCCTTCCAACATTTAAAGTCAAGTCAACATTCAATATTCAAGTCAAGTCAACAATCAACATTCAAAGTTAAGCTAACTAACCCTAAACCTAATGGACATAAGCCCACAATTAAGTTTGGGCCATAATCTAATTGTCTAATAATTACATCTCTTAGATGGATTAAATGTCATTTAGTAGCCGATTGGTATATGTCACTTGGATTCAATGAATGATTTGACTCCCAATTATAGTTTGGTACACTCGATTTAGTATTAAAAGTGGACCACAACTAAGGGTGTGTTTGGTATGAGCCTTTTAAGCACTGGGGATGGACTAAAGTAAAAAACTTTGTTTGTTATATGTTCATGAGTTTTAAAATAAGCATTCAGACTCTTAAATGTGAGTTTTTCAGAATTCCTGATAGAGAACCCAGGTTTTACGTATCTTTAGATAACAAATTTATTTTCAACCACTAGTTTATTGCTTTTTTGTATTATCCTCTTAATTGTTTTTGTCCTCATATGACAAAATATGACCCACATCAAAGAATAATTTACTAGATCTGTCGTGAACCAACACTCATAACTAATCATAAGCTACTAGATTATAATCTAAGCTCACAGTGAATTTTAACTTTGTACCAAACGCACCCTAAATACCAACTAGATTATAATCTAAGCTTACTGTGAATTTTAACTTTGTACCAAACGCACCTTAAATACCGTGGATCTAAATCGATTAGGTGGGTTTTGAAGATTGAAACCAAATGCGGACCCCTTATTCAATAAAATAACAATTTCTAATTAAATATCATTATGTTTTTTATTTCATTTTCTTTAATTCCTAAACTAAATCCTAATATGATTTCAAACCTTTTTACAAACCAAACGGACCCGACCCTCGTCTTCAACCTCTTGATTTTTTTCATTTTTCATTTTATAAAAAATTTGCCTTGCTTTGTTTTTAATAGGGGAGCAATTTTCGACACGACACGATAAATGACACGAACCCGACACGAAGTTAAACATGTTTGGGTTAAGGATAAACAAGTTTGGGTTAAAAAGATATCAACCTGTCTAACCCGTTTAACTAACGGGTCGTGTTTGGGTTGAGTAAATACTAAACGGGTCAACTCATGAACCCGTTTAAGTGTGTGTGTGTGTGTGTGTGTATTCCGGATCGATTGAGAATGTTTTTATTTTGAGAAGATTGAGAAGGTTTTCAAAAATGATAGATTTTTAACTTTGATTCAAG
>BQNB010101647.1:0-24425 GCA_026074375.1 Tanacetum coccineum | reverse complement strand
AATAACCCAAACAGTGATACGATGTTTTCACAATTTAATAATGAAAATTAATATTTACGTTAAACTTTATAAAATAAAGTTTGAAATATAAACAATCAAACTAAGACTTTACATATTACCCCAGGTTGCGTGACGAGGCTGTTTATTTCCAATTAAGTCACTTTTGACGTCAATCATATTTCTCTGTTAAGGTGAGTTCAAAGTCCCACCTTTACATGTTTTCAAAACTCCGTGGGGAGATACAGGCTATAAACATGAATAGATATATTATTGCCTAAGTACCTCCATTTGTCATAAGGCCCCATTATCATGAACCGTTAATTACTTTGCGAAGTAAGCGCGAATGCCGTGAATAGATCTATTAGGATTGAACTTCCCCGTCCAGGTTTTGGTACATTCATGGCCAACGAACGTATTTCATTTGATGAACTCTGGGTGTTTGGCAAATCACCCGCTTGGGGCAACAACTTATGAATAACATTTACTTAAGGCTTCGGTGTCATGAGCTTAGTGCAATAATATAATATTGTTTACCATGATAATTGTATTCATTGCAATTATTAATATTATATTGACTTGTACTCAACTATTACATTTCAAACCTGTGAATTTCACTCAACCTTTGTGTTGACCTTTTTAGCATGTTTATCTCAAGTAATTGAACAAATTATGGCACGGAGTGGCATTGGACTTGAGGACGTCCAAACTTGTTATCATTCAAACTCTATGTTTTCATATGTATTTTGGGACCTCTTTTTGTAAAACTCTAAAATAATATTGAATGATAACTAAATTTTCCAAAACGTCTCTTTTGAGTCATTTTCTATGATTATGACTGTTGATTCATGAAGTAATACCCCAATTTAGCTTCCGCTGCTATATGTCAAATAAGGGGGTGTTACAGATTGGTATCAAGAGTCGCGGTTATAGAGATCAAGGTTAAAACATAAACTATAACTATTTTCCATCCAAAAAAGTCCTTCGTGCCACTATATTTCCTGAATAGTATGTAAAGATACATAACTATTATATAAATAACTTATGTTATTTTTCCACTGGGTTGTTTCAGAAATATGTCTTCAAACACTCCTAACTATATCTACCCTATTATCGTCCCATCTGATTCTGATATTGAGGATGCTTTTTCCTCTACAAATACTCTTGACTATACCCCAGCTTCACCGGACTATTCCCCAGCCTCACCGAGAAACGCTTCTTCTGATCCTTCAGAGGATTTATCTAAGGCTATTTTGGCCTTGCTAGCCATCTTACCTTAATATTTTGATAACTCGTCTTAATACGAAAGCGTGGACACAAGAAACGTAAGAAACGGACTTAAAACGAGAAAGTTACGCCGTTTTTACTAAAGAGATATTTATAAACGTTTTTACCTTATAAATATGATTTCACAAATACGATTAGATGGTGATGTAGTTATATAGAATTATATACGGTATTAGATATTTAAATTACTTAGTACTCATACGGCCTATAACTATTTAGGTTTCATTCGGGCGTATTTGTGACGCATTTTCACGCATTTGATTTACATTGTTAACTCTTCCACTCGAGGTGAGTTCATAGCCCCATGTTTTACATTTATAATGATTGACAAGTTTTGGGGTGAGAAACATATGCATGTTTTACAATTGGACGCAAGTGGACATTTTACATTACGATTGCGTGTTTGCCTAAGTAGCGATAACCCTCTGAGCCCATTATCATGAACTATCAATTACTTGTTGTGAGCGCGAATGTTATAAATAGATCTATTTGGGATTGACATCCCTGTTCGGGTGAGTCATGCTCACTGTGCTGGTTTGCCGAACAACAAACGTATACCATGTCGGATTTGGGATGTTGCGGGTTAGAACATCATCACGGGCAATGTTGGCAATTTATATTGCAACACATACATGTCAAGCTTCAGTGTCATAAGCTTAGGAAAACGTAATTACATTTTATGATGTTTGCATCTGTTGCATTATCACGGGGAAATCTTACGGTCCTACATTATACATTTTACAAACCTATGAATTCACCAACATTATTGTTGACGTTTTAAGCAAAGTTTTCTCAGGAGATCAATGAGGTACAAGACCAAGGATACATTGGTGGTCGTTATTTTGGAAGTCGTATGCATTAAAGATTTGGTTGCATTACATTTTGGGAATATATTTGTTATGGACTAAAATCTTTGTATTTTGAACAATGTACAAGTGAAGTTTCGGACTTATGTAACAACAATTTGTTAAATCCAATGTATCCGTTTTAAACGACTTTTAAATGGTCATTCTTATATATATCTTGTGCTATTGATCTATGAAGTAACACCTCAGACCCATATTCTGCTGCGACCCAATTTGGGGGTGTTACAGATTGGTATCAAGAGCCAAGGTTATAGAGAACCAAGTCAAATGTTTTGCTGGACTATAACTGTAGGATCGTTTATTTCATAACACGGGTGATGATTCGAGTGGTTTAGCTAGTTTCTAGAGAGAGAAACACTAGAGAGAATATTCTAGAGAGAGAAAATGTGTTTCTTTGTAAAAGGAATAATGACTAGCTTGTCTCTTCCAAAGTTGGAAGAGACTATATATAGTACTTACAATATACCGGGTATTAGTACCCGGCTTAATACCGAAAATCATACTATTAACTATTAAACTACGAGCTATAATAAACCAAGATAAAATACACAGGGGGTGACCGTAGTTTTTTCTCTTATCTAACAAATCTCCCCTAAGGGAGGTCACCTTGAAACACTAACTGAAGCTCTTACAGCTTGCAGTCTCTTGATTCTCTCATGTTACATCTAGTACTTTGTTGTAGTGATCTTTTGAGATAACCTTCGAGCTTGTTCACTTTGACTTGTTTTGATTTTGATCATGAGCTTTCTTGAGATCATCAGCCAAACTTAATCTCTCATCATCTAGTAATTTATTGCCATCTTGTGCACTTGTGAAGAAGAATATGATATCAGAGTTTGCGGAAGCTTTGACACCTTTATGAGATCTTTCATAACTTCATAACAAGTGTAGGTCGTGTCTGTGCATTCGGTTATTAACTTGACATTACTAGAACTGGGTATCTCCATCTCATTCCATCTTTAAATGTTTCCTTTGTAATAAAACAGTTAGCAATAAAGAGAAAATTGATTTGAGAAACTCAGTTAAGTGTTAATTATGATAAAATCTTTGTAACACTTCGATTGTTTTGATTGAGTTGTCAAATGTTCAATAACGTCAATCTTTATGCCTGGAAAAGTTTTGAATTCACGTAGAACGCAACCTCGTTTGTTCCAGATGACACAAGTTTAGATTCTTGTAGATCGCACAAGTCACCTACCTAGAGCTGTTTTGATGGTTGCTTCTAGCCGGATTCCATCTTCATAGTGAATACAATTTGTATCACTCGGATGTTCTGCATTATCACAAGGATAATGCGTAGGACTCTTATGATAATAACCTTGTTTCCACAGTGTGTGAAAGACAAGATAATTGGAAATGTGTCCTAACGAGATTAATTGATGATCTCTTGGCTCTAGACTCGAAAGTGCGCTTTGATATTAGTGATCGGAGGCTGGAGTTGACTGCACCATGTCCCAATACCGATTACCTGGAGTGGTGAGTACAGTAGATGCATGTTTAGTCTCCGTTGACAAATGAGAACAAGTTTCTTTCAAGAGAAACTCGATATGGCGGGGGAAGGGTATTGTTGCATTGCATCACTGGGTCCATGATGTCGTCTTCAATGTCAGCAATCAACTTGTGATTCTGACAGCATATGTATTGACCCGGTTTCTGCCTAAGAGTATGGAGGGCTTCTTTCTTTACACCCTTTATCCGTACAATTCTTTTTCATTCTTCAACCCCTTCAGTGCTTACCGAGACTTCATGACTAGCACCTTGTTGGGTATACTTTTCCAAGTACTGCTCCATCTCTAGTCAGGCACTATTCCCTTGTTCTCTCTATTTATCCTTTCTACTCTACTAAGAACTTATGTACTAATATGGATTGTCCCTGGGTAGATCCCTCCGGTTCTGGCAGGATCATGGGAACGAGTACCTAACCTTACCATCCTTATAACTTCGATAAAAGTAAATACATGGTCAGTCTTTTGGTATAGTTCACCTTGCCATAAAATCACTGTTGAAAAACTCAATCAGGTACTTATGATATAACTATCAAAGTGTTTAGTACCCGATTGTTTTTGCATTTCAGAAAAGCTCCCCCTCAACATGTGCATCGGTATTCGAAACTGTTTAGCACATAGGGGAGGAGAATACACTTGAGTAATATGATCACATTACATATTTTTAATCACATTTTCTCCCTGATCAAAAATTTCAAAACCGTTTTTGACATTTTGGATAATCTACTTGATTTAAATTGTTATAAATTGGGAGAAAAGTTGTTGCTTATTATTCACCAAGCCGTTGTTGTTTGGAACATAATTAATGCTCCCCCTCAATTCGTTGAGGGTTATGTGTTAGTGTCAGATATGGAATTTTGAAAGATTTTTCGTTTTTAAACTCAATAAACTGGTTTTTTAAGTTTAATGAAAATCATGAAAAAATTCATAGATGGACACATAAAAAAAAAAAAAAAAAAAAAAAAAAAAAAAAAAAAACATCGAATGTCGAGATGTATGTTTCATTACGATGATATTGGACCTTAATGAGGATGATAAATTCATCCACTTCTTTTGATTAGACAGTAGCAATATCTCTGTGCCTCCCATAAATGAAGCAATCGAGATTTCTGAAAGTATTCTTAGATCTTTAACTTTCTACCAAATATCTTGATGAACTGTAGGTTTGTAGTGGAGGTCGTCGTGGTTGAAGTGTTGATGTTGTATCAGTTGTCTTGTACGCTAGATAGGACAACGCTGATTGCAGTGAGAGTGAGAGCTCTGAGATTTGGTTCCTTAGCTTCTTTTGTCTTCTCTAAGACCCCGGTTACACTTTCCTTACTCGGCCACCCAGACATTAAATTTGAACAATCACTCTCCCCTCAATCGATGACCCGTTTCTATTGAAAGAGTATTTGTAGTACATTGGATTGAGTGTCAAAATTGTCGGATTGATTTTCATACAAACTTTTTCCACCGTGGTTAACACAATAATTATGAAGATTCAATTAGAAAAAGTATGTGGTTATCAAACAGGAAGATCTTCTCTTCCGATTAAGAAATAAAATGCACTGATCACGTACATTAATCCCAATTGCGATGGTATTAAAGTAAGTATAATCCATGCCCGAGGTAAAATTAAATTACCCGTTGTTGGAAACAGTTGTCTTTCAGACGACAATTCTTTTCCAAATGAGAGTGGGTTGCAATTTTGAAGTAATTGCAAACCATTTTGTAATTCCAAATGACTTAAAATATTTACCAAGTCTATTTTTATGTACTTATGTACAAAGGATACAAGAGGACACTTCATTTACTCATCCTCTCCTTCTTGAAGGCGTTTGAGGGTTTCAGGTGTTAAACTCTTCATCCTAAGTCGTGGGAGTAAAAATTCGAAACGCTCTCTTGGTAAAGCTTTTGTGAGGATATCTGCCAGTTGATAGTTTGTTTTCACGAAGTAGAGTTCAACCACTCCATTTTCCACTTGCTCTCTAATGAAATGGTGTCGTATGTCGATGTGCTTAAATCGTGAGAGCTGGACATTGTTGCAGCTTAAAGCAATGGCACTTTTGTTATCACAGTACAGAGGAATCTTATTGAACAGAAAGCCGTAGTCTTTTAGCTGAGATCTCATCCAAAGGATTTGATCACAGCATCCAGACATTGCAATGTATTCTGCCTCTGTTGTTGAGATGGCCGTGCTTCTTTGCTTCTTTGATGACCAGCTAACCAACTATCTCCAAGAGACTGAGCACTTCCCGACGTACTTCTTCTCGAATCCTGACATCCCGCATGATCCGCATCTGCATAAGGTTGTGAACATAGTTTTGTTCTTCGGTTTACCAAGACCCATGTTAATGGTTCCTTTTAGGTACCGAAAGATACGTTTGATTGCTTCAAGGTGCTTTTTGGTAGGCTTAGCCTGATATCTAGGAGTAAGGTACATTAGGGAGCCAACCATTCCTCTAAATTCGAGTTTGGTCAACTGGAATCCATGAGATCCTCGTCCATTTCAATTGATCACCATTTGGTTGTATCGACCGGGTCAGAGGATCCTTCCATATTTTTCTTTAAGGTTGCGAGAGCAGTTTTTGCTTGGTTAATAAAGATGCTCTCTGGGACTTGAGAAACTTGTTAGTCCTAAAGAAAAACGACATTGGTTCCCATCATCGAATCTGAAATTTGGAGTCATCTCTTGGAAAATTTGTTACTACGCATTATGATTGTTGAGGCAAAAAATGAGTCATCTACGTATATTGAAACAAGTAGAATATTGTTGCCTGATTTGGTGGTGAATAACGTTGGATCCACGGTACCCTTGATGAATTTGTTGACAAAGGAACTTTGATGGTGTGTCATTACCCGCCCTTGGTGCTGCTTTAGCCTATGAAGAGCCTTCTTCAGACGATAAACGTGCGTAGGATTAATACTGGTCTTTCAAATCCTGCAGGCTGATTGAACAAAGATCTTCTTTTGAAGTATCACCTTTCACGAAAAGCCAGTTTTGACATCCATCTGGTAGATGATCATATTCTTGGTTGCAGCATTGGCAATGAATATTCTGATGGCCTCTATTCGTGCAACGGGTGCAAACGATTCTTCAAAATCAATACCCTCCTCTTGACGATATCCCTTTGCTACTAACCGAGCTTTGTCTTTCAGAACATTACCATACTCATCAAGCATGACTTTGTAAATCCACTTGAGACCAATAACCATTACATAGTCTGGGCGTGGTACTAGTTCCCATAGCTTCAAACCAGCTATCTACATTCACGGCCATTTTGAAGTTCTTTGGTTTGACTTTTGACAGTACGGTATGGTAACAGCACCACAAAGCATCGGAAGCTAACTGTTTTCTGGTGGATACCGGATGAGAAGGATTACCAATGATATTATCAAGAGGGTGATCCTTGGTCTATTTTCTGAGATGATCCGGTGGTTGATTCACTTGGTTGGGTTCAGCTAAACTAACATCCCCTGATGTTGACTGTGCAAAACCAGGTTCTCCAGCAACAGGGTTAACTGAGGGATGAAGGTCAGCTTGAGTAATTGAGGTGTCTTCGATAGTTGGTCCAGCTGCAACACCTTGAGGAAAGACTGGAGGATGCACTTGTAAGGATGACAGTAAATGACTTGTAGAAGGTGCATCTTGAAGCAAGCGTTTGTAAAACAGATGATTCGTATAGAAGAACAATTGGCGTGTTAACAACAGGATATCAGAGGTACCGGTTCCTATCTGTATGATTGGCTCAAAGTATTCATCAACATCGGTTGGAATCTAAAATCTCCTAGTCTTATCTGTCGGTGGAATGTTGTAGTGCAAGGACATGTGATGGTTGTGAAGCCCTGAATTGAGTCTGTCCAGGGGTCATCATTTGAAAGGCTCGGGTAGGCATGAACTGGATCTCCCGTAGGGTATTAGTAGCAAGGAAGATATCTTGCATGTGCTCAGGTTTGGTCCAGCTAAGAGCCAATGACTTTGTTTTAGAGTTTGAACCAACTGGTATTCATCCAGTTCAAATGGTTCCTTCCTCAGAGCCACTGTTTTTTAGAAGCATGCTATCCTTGTTCGTCACCAAAATTTAGAATTTCAGTATCAGTCTCATGTTTAATTTTTCTGAATTACACCCAGATTCAGCATCTACCTGAGAGATAGAGTTTCCCGAACCACTTTGGTGGATTGTTAGCTTCCTCAGGGATGTACAGAAGGTCCAATTAGTTTCCTCCTGAGATGCTATAATCACCTCTTAACCTTAATACTGGGAGTTTTCTGGTGGTCTATGGTGCAGGTTCTCGAATAGCACTTGTAATCATGTACCTTGACCATTTACCTGAGAAGAACTTCCAAGCTCATTTGAGTACCTTGTTATAGATGTACTCATAATTCATCCATATGAGGATCACGGAAGCGGTTGAACTTCATCTTCATCAAAACCAGTTTGAAGGAAAAATTTCTCCTTGTGTATGTTATGTCTTTTTTACCAGCTGGAGGTTGACTCGATCATGGTGTTGAAGCTGAGTCTTGCAGGAGTGACATGTTAAGCTTACCGAAGAAGATCAGCAATCAGTGTAAGCCAGTGTCATCGACTTGAAAGTATAAACCAGGTTTGATCTCTATGAGTCAGAGTATAAGTATTCCAGAATAGCTGTGATATCGGATAGAAAGGACATTTGCTGATGTAGTTATTTCCCTAACAAAGAATGATCAAACTGAATGCGGAAGATAGCGATTCATTTGCACCTTTGTAGATCCACAAGAGAAGGTTTCCCTTTCAATTCGTAACCACTCGAGTCAATGAAGGATATGTTCATCTCTTCTTTTTAATCTCATTCACATTCGATGTTCATACCCATGGAGAGACAAGTTTACCCGTTTTTGTCCCCCCCCCCCCCCCCCCCCCCCCCCCCCACCCCCCCCCCCCCCCCCCCCCCCCCCCCCCCCCCCCCCCCCCCCCCCCCCCCCCCCCCCCGGGGGATCCATTAGTTCACTATTCTCCCCTTCAAAATTGCATATGTGATGTGCCATTTTTGATCTAGTGATTAGGATACCCGCGAATCTACGTAGATCCATTTAACGACAGATAACTTGTTTGATGAGAATGATCAAGAACAAGAGATTTCTCTTCTGTAGAGATAAACGCGCACTGATGCTACACCTTTTTCTCTATTAAGGAACGGGGCCTGAGAGATGCCGCAGACGCCTTTAGTGACATTTTAGAAATCGAGGTTTGAATGATTTGATCAATCGTCTTTTTGACAATGAAGAACCGGGCTTGAACAGCAGTGATCACATCATTTTGTGAAGACGAGGCTTGAAACCGTTTTGTCCAAACTCATTATTGGCTCGGGTCCTGAAACTGATGCGTACAGGAGCCATTCATTTCTTCCTATAATACGATTTTTGAACAGCTTGAGTCCGAAACGAGGATGATCTGTACACCTGCATTTGAAAACAAAAAAAACAGTCGAATTTGGAGGGTTTTGAAACTTCGGATCCCAATTTGTGTTGGGGGTCCTGTTGGTTTAGCTGTTATGATAGAAATTTGCACAGTAAAGCTAAGTTAAAGGGACAGTGCCTAAGGAAAATTTTTGTCTGTGGGTCTCCATTGATAACCACAATTAAGTTTTCCTAAGGCGACTTTCTTTCCTGTGGATCTCCATTGATAACCAACATTAGCAAAGACGAGTTTCTTTCCTGTGGGTCTCCATTGATAACCAATATCTGTAAATAGTTTTCCCGTTGCTTTCCAAACCCGCTTGGTCTTGTACAACCTGTTATCAGTCAGCTTGCCTTTTGGTTGCCAAATATGCTTCCCTTTATTCAAGATACGTTTAACAGTGGGGGTCGCATTTACTGAACTCAAAATATTAACAACACACATTTCATGATTTGCAGAGTTTAAGCATTTGTCACATATTTTGCACACAGATTCAGAATTCGAATTAATTACAACACGCTTAGAGCTAATGCTAGAATCAATCCGATTCACTTTTGTCCATACTGACTTATTTGTCCTAAGGTGTACTTCTACTTCCTTCTTATTCTCCTTCTTAGCAGGCAGGATCCTATTTTTCTTTGTATTGCTTCTAGGCTTTGATCCGCTTGCTTCAGTGGAAGCGTTTACTCCTGTAGAAGGAATCACATGGATATTAGTCTGTTGAACTTTCTGGTGCACTTCGTGTTTCTGTGTGTTGCTAGATGAAGTTCCTGGTTTATCACTAAAAGTAACTTGCTTTTTCCTAGTAACAGGGGTAGAGGGAGCCTTGTTATCTCTTTCATTGAAACTTTTTGGGCAAGTGCCAATCACATATTCTAACAATTCCTGAGATAGCTTAGTGTATTGGCAAGCATAGTTAAGTGCATTATCCAGTGGTTTAACTACTCTAGCTTCCTCTACAATCTCCCTAACCGTTTCTACACTCTCCTTAAGATGGCTGATATAGTTTAAATGAGCACTCCTATTGTTCTTAAGGGGATGAGGGATGGGTTTAACGTCAATGGCATACATGCCAGGCGCAAGAACTTTTGGTTTGACATAGTCACTAGTGAAACAAGACTCTTTGCTTCGCAATTGAGCTTTTAGACTCTCAATTTCAGTTAACATAGTAGATGTCTTTTCACTTGTGTGAGCACGCGTAATCTTAATTGAGTCATACAATTCCTTGTAATGTTGTTTGACCTTTTCTAGTTCTACCCTAACGCAATCATTTTGTTCAATAAGAGCAGTGACATCTTTAGCATTATAAGGCTCACAACTTCTGTCATTCACATTAGCGACTAGATTGTTCAAGTGTCTAATCACGTTGTCTTTTTCTTGAATCTGATGTTAAGATCTTGATCTTAAGAATGAGTTAAAATCAGGGAATTCCTGCACTGTGTGTGATTCTTATGATCAAAACTTTCATGAAGAATGTGAATACTTTAATTGCAAAGTTAGGCATTCCCCTTTCAAAGTTTGGAAATATGTTGGGACTCATCATGAACTTTAGACATTGTCAGCTTTCAAGATCTAGACACCGTGATTTTTCCACATATCCAGCAGTTGAGTCGAACAAACAAGTTAACAATCAGATTCTCATTTTCAATAGTAGGTTTTTCTTTTCAATTCAGCAACAGTGGCTTGTCTACAGTATTCTTGTCACTTCGTTATTATTTGTATCAAAAATTTCTGCCATTTCCTTTACTTCTTTAAAGAGGGCTTGTTTGAAATCCAACAAAGTGTTCTTTAAGGTTTGAAAAATGGGAATTTCTTTAGAGAGGTAACATCTTATTGTTTGCTCAAAACTTCTTTCCCCTTGTATACTGTTTGGGTGATTCTAGTTTTTGGAGTTGTTTGTCAAATTCGTAAAAAGTTGTTGTGAGTACTTAAAAAGATAATCGTCACTGACTTTTAGTGGAAGAATTTGGGGACAAGCTTGACAGTGAGTATGGGGTGGATACAGTCTCAATGCTGAAAATTTGGTTTTGGAGCTAAGGTCTCAGCCTTTTCTGTTGTTGTATCTATGGACCAAAATATCTGTTCTGGGGTCAGATTTCTTTGGGGAGCAAAGGTTGCAAGAAAGTTTTCTTTCGAGTAATCGGGGGGGGGGGGGGGGGGGGGGCAATCCTAATTTGTTTTCCCATACATAGAGGACTTTGCAATTTACAGCATTCTATTCTAGTTAATCTCAGCTAACATAAGCGTATCCTCGAGTCATGTCTGACAGGGGGTGTATGATGGTAGTGTCAAGTACATGACCTTATTCAATTCAGGACTGAGTTTTGCTTTGGCGAGCGAGACATAAGGGATTTTTGTAGCCGTTGCTACCTTGTGCTTTTCATCTTAATGCTTTTGGTTTACACAACTGTGAAATGTTTGAACCGAACTGATCCTGTTTGTATTAATCTATCTTCAATCTTATCTTTTAGTTCTTTATGTCCAAAATTCTCAAGAATTTGTCTTCATTTTGTTTTAAAATCCTTTTTCAAGAGTGTTACTTCTTCTGTCTTTGACTTATAGTGGTCAACGGTAGAACTAAGGAGTATTTGTGCTGAATGAAGTTTAGATTTTAACGATGTTTCCTTTCTATTTCAGTCTGAGATAATTATTCTCATTTGTTCATCAATTTTTTGTTCTCTATTAGTTAATTCAAACTTTGCCCGTTTTTCATACTCCCCGACCAGTTCCTTAAATCTCGCAAGTTCAGAGGTCACTGAGTCATTAAACTTACCATGTCTAGCTTATTTGCCTAATCTTCTTTTGTACCACCCTGTTCATGCATTTCATCATGGAAATTGACATCAATGCATTTATTTCGTACAAAGATACATTCTTTGAACAAAAGATCTTCGTTGTCTTCTCATATGATCATACGGAATGTTTTACTATTACTCGTATAGTCAGCATCGGAATTCAAACACGTAGTTTGGTTGTTCATTGGTTTGCATCTCGTGTACTTCTTGATACTCATCTAAATGATTACAAGGTATCATGATTCATGTACCTCTAGAAGGAGTATTTGAGTCATATGATGTCCCGGCTTCATTGGTAGATTAGATGTCGATGTGAGATTTGCATGATCATGGTCTGTGTAATGGGCCATGTCAAACATCAGAGGGAATGCATCACATTCATCAGCTTCATATCATGGTCAACATTGAGTGCCAATCATTTCTTGGGTGAATATCAACATTATCATCAACGTTGTAACTGGTTCTCCTACGAGAATCAACGATGTTCTTCATCCAGTACTGCAACCACTCTCTTGGTTGCATTAGTGGCATCTTTGTCCTTGACGTAGTCTGAATCTGAAGTCGCTTTGGCCTTGGACTTCTGTGCTATGTGGCCCTAGTCGTTATAGTTGTAGCACTTGATGGGTTTCGCTTGACCAGGTTATAATGCTCCTCTGTTCTGACCTCCTACATTCCCAGCTACACCATTTCCTCTTGCATTGTTTCTCTGAAATGGTCTTCCTTGATTATTCGCATTGTATCTTCCACGGACATCTTGAACCACAACTTTCCCGTCTTGAACCATAGCTTTGTTCCTTGCATTAGACGACGCTCTAAGTTGATTGTTTGTTTGAGGAAGATGTGATTTGTACGATTGAGTGAGGAGGGCAAGTGAGTTGGATAAACTTTCAATCAAGTTTTCTGTTGAAGAACTTCCTGAGTCCATTTGAAAGTTGTCAGAAGGATATGGTTCTGTTGAGGATTGAGGAGACTTAGATGATTGTGTTGGATACTGCTGAACTGAGCGTCCGACACTAGTGCAAAGGATATATTTGGTTGATCTGACCTTTCCATCATAATTTGTTTCTATTAGCATGCACCTCTGTTGCTTTAGTAGGTCATACATAATGATCAAAGTTTGACTCTTTAAATCCTCTATTAAGTTTGAATTCAGTTATGAATCTACTTCTCTCAGGCAAAAATGTTGTTCAAAAATTTGAGTTAAGCTGCATCTGGCAGGGTAATTTTGATGTTTCTCATGTAATTAATGTGCTTCGTAAACCTAACATTGTATCCTTGAATGTGTTTCACATTGATTTTTGACGGAAGTGTTCAAATTTATCGTATAACTGAGATTCTCTGTCATCCTTTGTTAACTCAGAACCTTCCAGAATCATCTTCACGTTTTCCCAAATGTCTTTGGCGTCAGTATAGTGATTGATGAGTGAGTAGATGTCCTTTGGTATACCTTGAAGTAGGATATTGGTTGCACGAATGTCAGCTTTATACCTTTCCTTTTCTTCAGTGAAAGGTCGTTAGAGGACTCTCGCCGTACTGGACCTTGTTGTGATGCACCCTCAGTTTTCAGTATAACATCTGAGACCGTTGCCATATGAAATGGTCCTTTTTAATGGACTCCTTAATATTCTCTATTATTCCTTTCCTAGACAGTACGACGCTATTACGTTGTTGCCAGATTCAAAGTCTGTTCTATCAAGCATTGGTGGGCGTGTATCAGGGAACCGGCACATGGATTCTTTTGATACTAGCATCTTGTATTATTATGATATGCTAGTTTTGATTCGATCAATGATTAGTGAGTGTACGTTAAAAGTGGTGAGGTTCAGTATTCGTATTTTGTTTTAGAGATATTAAATCCCGATTTGGAAATATTTTAAATTTCTAAAACAGAAGCTCAACTCGCGCCAGAGGCTACCAAACCGCTGCAAAGAAATAAGGCAACTGCGTGGAATTTTAAGGCAACTCACCGAACACAACTCGCTGCCAAGCAACCCGCCGCGAAGAAGGTATAAAACCGGCGCCTATATTTTTAATCAAACCGGCCGCCCCCCCCCCATTGGTTTATAACCGCCAGAGTTTCTTTAGATATTTGCTATAAAATATTCAACCCGCTGATATCCTTTAAATTCCGCTGTTAACCTGTCTCTGCAAAACCGCTGGTAAACAAAAAGTGGTAAGCAACTCGCTGGTAGAAACACTGGATAAGCAATAAACTCGCTGCTTAGTCAACAACTGCCTCTGAGCATTCACTCGCCCTCCCACCCTAAGCAATAACCCGCCGCTGTGTCCTGGGACGCGGTTGGTCAACACCCTATCCTTTATCTATAAAGAACGTCTCTTTCTATGCTCTCAACCCGCCGTCCGGCAACGTCCAAATCTCTGGCCAACAGCCCCTCCCCACATAAGAATATACAACGACTTTCTAGACCTACTCCAAAATCACTATAAACTCACCATTGTGACTAACGATTGTGGCCCACTCTGGATCGCTCTTCGTTTGCACTAAACACAGTTACCATAACGGTCATAGCTACTAGTAAGCCAAAACTTTATGCAATACAAACCAACAAAATTCAGATGATCTTAAAAAAAACGGAGCTAGGTGCCTTCAAAGGTTACACTCTTTTCGATCTTAAATCAAGCAAGATCATTTCACTATAACAACGATCTAATTCATCCATTAGCTTTGATACCAATTGTGGTATATCTTAAATCATAACACGGGGTCGATTCTTGGATTTGGCTAGTTTTTAGAGAGAGAAACACTAGAGAGATTTTTCTAGAGAGAGAAAATGTGTTTTTCTATGAAAAGAGATGACTAGCCCCCCTCTTCCAAAGTTGGAAGAGGCTTATATAGTACTTACAATATACCGGGTATTAGTACCCGACTTAAAACCGAAAATGAACTATTAACTATTAAACTACGAGCTATAATAAACAGTAAAATACACGGGGTGACCGAGTCTTTTCTAATATCTAACAATCATGCTGGGTGAAAGCGACTTGTATTTTGGCGGGGCATCATGACATCGTGTTTGCAGCCATAGTAGGTCGACTACCTGTTTGTCTAGTTCCACACTCTCATTTCTAAGCGATTATGTTGCCGTTTATGATTTGTGCCAATTTTTGAGCAACCTATGAGCGTCTAAAGCATCAGGTTGGATGTTGTACGCGCACATAGGTTGCTCAAGAATAAGAGTGCATATAAGTGGTTTGAATGCTAATTACACAGCTTATATGCATGCCGATTGATTTACGTTGTTTGTTAATGGTATTTCTATGTTATCTATGCTGCTACGCCATGGTTGTGATAAGGGTTACTGCCACGCGTGACGACATTAAGAAGATGCATCCAAATTAGGCACATGTGAGAGTGACAAAACCCTTGTCACGTGGTTGGCTGTTACGCTACATTCACTGATCATTTTTTACATCTTATGTCTCACCAATTGCATGCTATCTTGATGAGTCGATGATGAATATGAACGGTTTTAATAAAAAAGTACGAAATATATGACTTGGCGAGGTAGCCTATTAGGTATGCAGCCATAGTCAACGCACACCTTTTCAGAACCTTAAGCTCTGCACTGAGCTAATTTACCTTACTCCCTATCAATTTCTAGACCATGTTAGGTACCACCCAGCGGTATCTTAGTGTGGCATCATTATATTGTGTTTGCAGCCATGACAGATAGAATACCCTGTTATTTGGTTCCAACACGACAACTGTGGGCTTAATTTTCTTTTTGGTTACCTCTTGGGAATATGCTGTGAAAAAAGTGTATTTTAGAGATTAGTATTACAAAATAAGCTTATTTATCTGTCTCTATTGACCACCTTTGCATCCATGTCATAAGTCAACAACAACGATTTGAAGATTGAAATTATATCTCTCTGGGTGTTGCCTGCTGACTTGGACGCTGGAATGATCTTTCGAGTGTGATAGGGGTTTTGGCATTATCACGCGTGCTTAAATATAGAAAATGAATTCTAATTTTGAATACATGACAATGACAAACCCTTAGCGTATATTCAGATGATATACTATGCTTGGTGACCATACCTTGATAAGGCAAGGATGAATATGAGCAATTTAAACAAAACGCATAAAAGCCCGTAACTTGACTAGGCAACCTATTAGGTGTCCAACGATGACAGACTCACAAACACTTTTATCGGAGTCCATAGATTATTTCTTACGAAATTCTTTCAGTCATAGTTATTCAATAATGACGCGGCAGTGACGGTAATAGCCATAAACGGATTTGCGTTTCGATACGTTGTGTTTGTGTTGCACTATGAACGGACATGATATAATGTGCCACTAAATAGTAACACCATCTCTTCTTCCAATTTCCGTTCATACACCAATTTTGCGTATCAGAATAAAAATACGCTTATGACTGTTACCACCACTGCCGCCTCAAATCGTGATACACACTGGTTTGTTTCCTTTCAAGCCGTGTTTCGGGTATCCGAGCCAAACGATCTTTCAAGACCCAAAAGACTTATGTAAATTTTTTCTTGCTTAATCTTAATCGTGGCCGAACTTCTGCTTGCAGGCATCGATATTTTCCCGTCCCTTTACGATATATAAAGTAAGGCAATGATGATAGCTACTGCAAATCTGAGCCTTATATCTATTTGAAAAATAACTTCTATATTTTCTCGATACGTTTGTTTAAACTGATGATGTGATTACCTATATAAACATGGCGAGAATGTCATATGTGTTCTATCACATTCAATCTCACAAAAGGCCTTGATCATCGGTAGAATGCATTTTAACAAAGAAGGATGTGGAACCGAAGAGAATGTCATAACAAGTAATTTAGTGCGTGATAACGCCTTAATTATACATGTTTTCGGCGGCTTTATATATATATATATATATATATATATATATATATATATATTATCATTTCTCGTGAACTCTCGATACTTAATAGCATGAATTATATGCAGGTTCACCTGAAGTCATCCCGAGCTCAGAAAGAACAAAGTTCAAGTGTTTATAGTTATTGAAAAGCAAAATAGAAGAAAAGAAAGGACCAAAGTTGAAAAAAACTATTAAATGAAGATCGCATTTACTCACCAAGTACGCCGCACAAACTTCTTAGTGCGTCGCACTTCCTGTCGAAGTTAAGAAGAAGAATAAATGGAATTAAATGTAACCCGCATTAACACCCCAAGTACGCTGCACAAAATTCCTTGTGCGACGCACTTCGACCCCAAATCCAGCCTATAAATAGAGGACGATTTTGGAGCATTTCATATCAACTCTTCTATCAAGAATCATTCCTCTCATCTCACACCGACAAATCTATCTTCAAAACATATTGAAGATAGAAGATCAAACCACAAAGAACGAAGAAGAACATCAGAGAATTTAGAAGAAATAAAGGTTGTACTAAGATTCTATACTTGTATTGGGTAGAGTTTGATCCATATTCTTACCCGGATATAGTATGTTTCTTGTTTATCTACTTAATTTTGCTATGAACTTCGTAGCCATGAGAGGCTAAATCTCTCATGACTACTCGGTGAAAATAATATAATGAATAAACGTTTGATATAATTATGATCTTGTTAATCTTAAGCTTACATTAAAATACTATCGTGTCCAATCTTATCAACTTTGATTATATACTCACACCGGTATAGGTCGAAAGACCCGCTATGAACTATATAGTTTTAAAGATTTGTCTTTGATATTTATCGTTTGTGACGAGCAATCCACTTACGTTATTTGATAAACAAAATAGATTTGATATAAAAGTAACTAGATTATTTGAGTGACACATTTGATCGAGTTAACTAAATATAAGTCTTAAGTTAAACAAGTTAATTTGTGAAAACGTTTTCTGATGAGAAAACTCTTTTTATAAATTAAAGTCCTAAGTTTGAGATCGTAACTATCACCACTGCTTATGAGTTATATGAAATTATCCGAGTAGTCATCTTTCTCATTATTGAATTCAGTTTAGTTTATTTTAAATCTGTTAAAGTTTATTTTTCATCTGATTATTCAAACACTACGCAAATCCCTGTGGACGACCCGATCTTACCTAAAAAGATTATACTACGTACGTGGGTTATACTTTTGCCCGTGTGTTTCCATCTAATAACCGGTAATTTCAGTCTTATAAATTTAAAGCTTTTGAAACACATCAAATTTTTAGCGCCGTTGTCGAGGACTTCAAAGCTGTTCTGTAATCAAACTTTAAAATAATTTTTAACATTCCCTCTCTTTTAAAGAATCACAGTACAGTTTTCTGGCAAACTGAACCCATACAAATTCTCATTTGGATGCATACACGTGCTTCCATCTCTGACCTTGTCGAACCATTACCTAAACCTAAACGTACTCTGAATTGAAGACTTCGTCGACGAAACAGAAGAGTTCCATTCGAACAAAGAAACGATCCACCTCAACAGCCGAGAGTTTTATATGTCCCAATTCTCGACATCAATTACTTTCGTAACTTTCTTGTTACCCTTCAAAACCTCAATCCCATGGATGATGAACCCATGTGGGCTGCCGACCGTGTTGTCGCCCCGACTCCCGTTTCCGCAATCACCATTCCTGATACCGTAAATGAATTTGCCATTAAAGGTAACCACTTGACTCTCATCAAAGGAAACCAATTCGATGGTAGAATTAAAACCGATCCGTACAAACACATTCATGAATTTCTCAGAATATGTGATATGTTCAAATACATATACACCGAGAATGAAGCTGTCCGCCTGATGATGTTTCCCCTATCACTCACTGGAGAAGCAAAAACATGGTTGGATGAACTAAATGAAGGAACTATCAAAACGTGGGATGAACTTCAAACCGCTTTCATTAGTCGATTATTTCCTCCAGCTCGTTTCGATTCACTCCTCGGAGAAATCTGATCCTTTTCTCAACATGAAAATGAATCTCTAACTGATGCTTGGCTTCGTATGAAGGAAATTCTCAGAAACTGCCATGGTCACAATCTGTCCAAAGGAAAAATCATCAAAATCTTATACCACTGTCTTAACGAAACTACCTAGGAAGTTCTAAATGCCGCAGCCGATGGTATTTTCCTTTATAAAACACCAAACCAAGCTTATCAGCTTCTCAAAAACAAAGTCTTACTCAAGCTCGACATGGCTAAAAACCAAAATACAAAACCATCTCTTAAGAAAACCATTGCTTTTGCCGATGAAGGTAGCAGTAATTCTGACACTGACAAAATTATGGCCAATGGTGCATGACCTTGAACTGGGAACACAGAAAAAAAAAAAAAAAAAAAATAAATCAATAAATAAGCTAGGATAAAGAATTTTCAATGGTTCAAAAAACTACACCTGAACATAACGAGTAGTCATACCCATGTCCGTGAAAAGAAGCAAATTTATTGCAAAACCTTTGTGTATCGTTTTTTACTTATGATTACTGCGACCGTGATTCAAACCGCGATAATTAGCGTTCAAGCGGAAGTAACGATTACAACCGAGACAACTATCAATCTAACTCTGATAATAAACCCGACCTTCAAAAACAACTAAGCGATTTCATAAAAGCTCAACACTCGACCATTTCTTTTGTCAAAGATACTTTTATAGATCTCAAAACCAAACTCGAAACAACAACCAAAAATCATCAAGCATTAATCCAAAATCTCGAAGCTAAATTCAACAGATTTGCTGACAAGCAATCTGGTCGACCTTCTGGATCTCTTCCCAGTAACACTCAACCTAACCCAAAAGGTAGCTCATCCAAACCATACCAACCACCGCAAGCTTGAAATGAGAAGGTAAATACCATATTTACATGAAGTGGTAAATCCTATGACCTACCTATCAACCCAAATGATCAACCTAATGATTCTGAAACTCCTATCAACTTTGATAGCGATGATGAAGATGATGAACCTACACCTTAACCCAAACCTAGAGAACCAAAACCAGTCAAAGAAACACCGATACCTAAACCGTACAAACCAAAAATCTCATATCCTTAACGCCTCAGAAAAGAGAAAATAGAAGCTCAATATGGAAAATTCCTCGACATGATTCGAGCCGTTCGAATCAACGTACCTCTTGTTGATGTTTTAGCCGAAATGGCTAACTATGGCACATTGCTCAAGGAACTCGTGAATAACAAACACAAAATCGAACAAATTTTAGCCGCTTTCCTAAGCAATGAAAGTTCCGCCATATTTCAAAACAAAGTTCCACCAAAACTTGGAGACCCTGGAAGTTTTCTCATTCCATGTAACTTCAACAAAGCTTTCTCATGTAATGCTCTAGCCGACCTTGGTGATAGCATCAATCTCATGCCGTATTCCTTATACGCGAAATTATCTCTCGAAACTCTCAAACCTACTAAAATGTGTGTAACATTAGCCGACCGATCATTCTAATATCCTATTGGAATAGCTGAAAATAAACTCGTTGAAGTTGGTAAATTCACCTTTCTTGCCGATTTCGTTATTCTTGAAATGGAAGAAGACATTAAAGTTCCCCGTTAATACAAATAATGTCTAAAAATGTTATTTATATTTTTCGACCTCTCAATGTTTTGATAATAATAAACTATAAAAACGTTTACGATAAAAATAAACGTTTACAAATTATTAATCTTAAAATTCCATTTCTAAGATTAGTAATCACTTAAGGTATGGACAAACAAATCATTAAGCATGATTAGTGATCAAGAAAATATTGTTCTCTTAACATCACATTTTTACAAAAGTATTTTTACAAAAATATATATACAAAATATTTTTTAATTAAAAAAAAGTTTTATTTAAAACTTAAATTTGAAATTCAAAATTTTCCCCCAAAATGGAAGGTTCCATAACGGATACAACATTCCCCACAAAAAGACAAAAACAGGAGTGTAGTCTACTGGGCGGCCCCCAGATATATCTGGGACCGTCAGGACCACCTGCAGTGACCGTTGGGTTTTCCTGCCTATAAATACTGCTCTATTCCCAACTGAAAAACAGACCTCTTTGCACGAATTTTTTAGATAACTTTCTTTCTATAAAAACCTTCTTTCTTTCTCTAAATCTCTTAATCACTAACATCCTTTGATCTTGTTTCAAGTGATCTAATCTCTTCTTCTCATCTCTCTTCTCTATCAAGTGCAAGAAAAGAACATTCGTATTTTCCAAGAAACGAATTGTTATTTAGTGATCTCTCCTCTCTTCTTTTAAGTATCAAATCTCTATTGTAATTATCTTGTGTAATTGTGTGATTCGGATTGTGTGTAAATCCGATAATGTAGATCTTGTGAGTGTATAGTGTTTGTGAAGTGGTAGATTGGTTCTAGCTAAGATTGGGACTCAACATTTAGCTTAGTGTCAAAAAACAACGTAAGCGACGTGTAAACGGTTTTCTCCGCCTGAAGGGAGCTTGTTGACATAGTGAAATCTCGAGTAGGATACTCGGAGAGTGGAGTAGGGCGAAGAAGAGCTTTGTAGTCGAACCACTATAAATCTTGGTGTCTTAGTTTAATTGTTCCTTCCCTCATCTATTTATATTGTTGTGATTGTTATTTAGTATTAGTTTAGATATTTACATTGTTGATTCATATTGTTGATTAGTTGAACATACAACTCGAATCTAAGTATTTTGAAAGCAAACTTTTAAAACATAAAATGAACCTGTAAACTATTCAACCCCCCCCCTTCTAGTTTCCACAATTGGTATCACAAGCCAAGGTCACTCAAGATTTTTAAAATATATTGTATTTTAAATCTTGGATCGATCTATGGATTCCGACAAATATCTAGAAGGGCAATCCATGCAAAGACCACCACTTTTTGAAAGTGACAGTTTTATTTATTAGAAAAATAGATTTGAGACATATGTTAAATCAAAAGATCTTGATCTCTGGCATGTCATTACTAATGTTGATTTTCAACCTATTCAAAAAAATCCGAAAACCAAATTAGACGAGGTTGTCCCTTTTGAAAAACAAAGTGACGATCTTAAAACGAAGCTTACGAAAAATAACGAAGCTAAAATGGTTATTTATAATGCTTTGCAAAGAAAAGAATATGAAAGAATTTTCATGTGTAATACGGCAAAAGAAATTTAGAAAACTTTGTTAATCACCCATCAAGGTAATAACCAAGTCAAAGATAACAAGATCGAACTTTTGGTACAACAATATGAACAATTCGTCATTTCTGAAGACGAAACTATAGATAGTGCTTTTACTAGATTTAATACTATCATTACTAGTCTAAAAGCTCTTGATGAAGGTTATTCTAGCAAGAATTATGTCAGGAAGTTTCTTAGGGCTCTACATCCTAAATGGAGAGCAAAGGTTACGGTGATTGAAGAGTCGAAAGACTTAACATCACTGTCACTTGATGAACTCATTGGGAATCTCAAAGTTCACGAGATGATCATCAAAAAAGATTCTAAAATAGTCAAAGCTAAGGGAGAAAGAAAATATCTTGCTTTAAAGGCTAAGAAATAATCTAGTGATGAGGAGTGTTCGACTTCCGAAAGTGAAGATGAAGAATACGCCATGGCGGTTAGAGACTTCAAGAAGTTCTTTAAGAGAAGATGTAGATTCGTGAGACAACATCGGAACGACAAAAAGACGTTCCAAAGAAGTCGTGATGACAAGAACGGTAAAAGTGATAGAAAATGCTTTAGATGCGGCGATCCAAATCATCTTATTAGTGAATGTCCAAAACCACTGAAAGACAAGAACCAAAGAGCTTTTGTCGGAGGTTCTTGGAGTGATAGCGGTGAAGAAGATGATGAGAAGGTCAAAGACGAAACATGTCTTGTAGCTCAAGCATCAAGTGAGGTATGTTCCGATTCCTCTTACTTTAGTGATGAAAACTCATCAATAGACGATTTAGTTTTAGATAATGAATATGATAAACTGTACAAAATGAGTTTAAAGATAATCACTAAAAACAAAAGATTAAAAGCCACTAGAAATAGTTTAGAAAAAGAACTTAGTACTCTAAAATAAAAAGTGTCTACACTCGAGAAAAACAAGGGAATTGATCTCGAATGTGTAAAATGTCATATGCTTAAAATTGAGAATGAAAAAATCAAAGAGGAAGCCATTAGATTAAATAAATTTAAAAAGAGTACACATTGTCTAAATGAAATGTTAAGCAATACAAAACCCTCCGGTGAAATATTGTGTTTAGGGTTTAGTTTATTTGAAGCATCATCAAGTAGAACTAAAGAAATAAAATTTGAGAAAGCTCAGAAAAAGGTGTCCTCTGATGAAGCTCCTATAAATATGGGCGGCCCCCAAAATAATTATGGGACCGCCAGCAGCTACGCCTGGATCTGAGAAAAGTGTGTCTTTTCAAAAATCTATTTTGGGTCCTAGACCAAAACACATAATAGTAAACAATGTCAAAGTTCCCGTTGCTAGTGATAATAAAGTTAAATAATTTTATAAGCCATTGTCAAAACCCGGAGTTGGATTTTCAAAACCTAAATTTAGATCAAAAACTCCACCACCTAGAAGAGTCAATAATAATTATTCTCGTCCTAAGACACCGCAACCAAAAAGGAACGTTGGTCGACAAAATCAACCTCGTGGCTTTCCCGTAACTTGGAACAACTTCCAACGTCAAAGTTACATGCCATGGGAAATATGTCTTCCATTTCCACATCCCAACCAATTGCATCAAATGCAAGGGATGTTTAGCACTAACAACTTTGGACCCATGAGATATTAGGGACCAAATGTTTGAGTCATTGTCTTATATAAATAGATATGCCTTGGAGTCGACTTGGAACCCGATGAGTGGATAAAGGATAGCGGATGCTCTAAACACATGACGGGTAACCAAAAGCTCTTCTCAAGCTACAAGGCATACAACGGAGGTAATGTTATTTTTGGTAGCAATCTTCGCGGTAACATCATTGGCAAAGGTACGATTTCAAATGACTCTCTCAAAATAGATAATGTAGAGCATGTAGATAACTTAAGATTTAACTTGTTAAGTATAGGACAAATATGTGATAATAAGTGTAAAGTAACTTTCTCTGAACATGATAGTGAAATTACTAAGGATGGTAAGGTCATAGGTAGAGGTATTAGGAAGAAAGGCTTATATGTGATGAAATTAGGAAATAAGCCTAAAGATAAAATTTGTCTAGCAACGATTGATGAAAACTCCATGTTGTGGCATAGGAGATTAGGTCACGTAAATATGCGTCTCATTCAATCGTTAGCATCTAAGGAATTAGTTAGAAACTTACCTAAGCTTAAGTTTGTTTACCACTTCTGTGATGCTTGCAAAATTGGAAAGCAAGCTCATGCTAGTCATAAGGCTAAGAATATAGTCTCAACGACTAGATGCTTAGAACTCCTTCATATGGATCTCTTCGGTCCATCCGCCGTACGGAGTTACGGAGGAAACCACTACACCTTAGTCATAGTAGATAACTACTCTATGTATACTTGGACTAGATTCCTTAAGGATAAAACCAAAGCTTTTGATCAATTCAAAATATTTAGTAAGAAATTCAAAACCAATTAGGATGTATAATAGTGTCAATAAGAACCGACCACGGTAG
>BQNB010101646.1:2427-24425 GCA_026074375.1 Tanacetum coccineum | reverse complement strand
CGCGCGTTTTCGTCCCTTGTTGTGTACAAATACATATTTGTATTTGTTTACATATTTGAGGGGTGAGTTCGCGCGTAGTCATTAGGATTAAGAAAAAGACTCGGTCACCCCATGCTTTCTTATATTTAGCATAGCTCATAGTTTTTATTAGTAATCGTATGATTTATGGTGTGGGCTGGGTCTTTACCCACTGTAAGCCCACACCATAGCCCGTTTTATAGGGCATTTTTGTAAGAACTATTTAAACCCTCTCCACACATAGAGAGGGTGTTGGTGAAATCATTTGACACACACATCAAAGTGTGTTTTTTACTTATTCTCTCCATCTACCTCTCTCTATCTCTCTAACTTTCTCTTTCTAAACATGAACACCATATGGTTTGATTCACCTAGACCACCGGATTCAATGATTCTTTGATTCTAACAGATACTAAAAATTAAACGATTACTAAAGTATATGGAATTACATGATGTCTCCTATGGAATTAATAGCGTTGCTCGACCTCTTCTGCTCTTTTTCTTCTCTGAAAATCGACTTTTATGGTTTAGGTATCGAGAATATGATTTAGCACACTTAAAACTCGTTTTTGAGTTTTGTATTTATAGAGTCTGGAAGTCAGTTCGATACGGTGTATCCAAGGAATTAGATACGGCGTATTGGGGGTTTCTTGGAGTAGGGACCACGTTTGATATCTTTCAGAATATTCGCATACTATATCTTCAATACGACGTATTGAGTTTCTCTGGATATGGTGTATTGAGCTTCATTCCTTTGTGGTCTTTGGTGAGTGCAAGCACGAATATGTCGTATCTTCCTTGATGGATACGGTGTATTGGTCTTCAGAATAGTAATCTTGAAAATATCTTCATTTAAGCTCTAGAATGCGCGCCTTTTGCTAATATTCACCAAGTACTCCATAATTACTGCAATTCTCAAATATAAACAATTAAGTAACAATTCTTTGCAATAACTATAAAAAATAGGTTAATAACATGGGATAAATGATGCTATAAAATAGACGTTATTTGATGTTATTAGCAGTATTCATGGACTTGATGAACCGAGTATGTAGGCCTTACCTAGACAAGTTTGTAATAATGTTCATAGACGACATCTTGATCTACTCTAAGACTAAGGAAGAGCATGAGATTCACCTAGGGTTAATCTTGGAACTACTCAAGAAGGAGAAATTGTATGCAAAATTCTCTAAGTGTGAATTCTAGTTGCAAGAAGTATAGTTTCTTGGGCACGTAAGTAACGGTGATGGCTTACATGTAGACTCCAACAAGATTGAGGTTGTTAAGAATTGGGAAGCCCCTAGAACTCCATCAGAGGTTCGTTCATTCTTAGGATTAGCAGGATACTACCGTCGATTCATATAGAATTTCTCTAAGATAGCCAAACCCCTTACCATTTTGACACAAAAACACAAGGAGTACTTTTGGGAATAAGAATAAGAGAGGGTATTTCAGGCCTTGAAGGATAAGCTCTGTAATGCACCTGTTCTAGCACTCCTTGATGGATCAGAAGATTTTGTGGTATACTGTAATGTATCAGGATTAGGACTAGGTTGTGTACTGATGCAAAGAAGAAAGGTGATAGCATATGCCTCTAGATAGTTGAAAATCCATGAGAATAATTACACCACCTATGATTTGGAATTAAGAGCAGTAGTATTTTCCCTTAAGATCAGGAGACATTACTTATATGGGAAAAAGAGCGTCATATACACCGACCATAAGAGTCTCTAACATATTTTCAATCAGAAAGAGCTGAACATGCGTCAACGTCGTTGGATAGAACTATTCAGCGACTATGATTGCGAGATTCGCTATCATCCTGGTAAGGCAAACGTAGTAGCCGATACACTAAGTCAAAAGGAGAGATTTAAGCCTAATAGAACTCGAGCAATGAACATGACCATTCAGTCAAGTATCAAGGATAAGATACTAGCGGCTTAGAATGAAGCATCTGAGGCTGGCAATGCACCAGCAGAAATGCTGCGAGGGCTAGATGATTAGTTGGAATATAAGAGTGATGGAGCATTATATTATCTAGATCAAATATGGGTCCCTTTGACGGGCGATGTGAGAACCCTGATAATGGATGAAGCTCAAAAGTCTAGATACTCATTACACCCAGGAGCAGATAAGATGTACTATGTTCTTAGGGACATGTATTGGTGGCCATGAATGAAGAAAGACATAGTCCTATATGTTAGCAAGTGTTTGACTTGTTCTAAGATTAAAGCCGAACATCAAAGGCCATTTGGCTTACTGCAGCAACCTAAAATCCCAAAATGGAAATTAGAGAGAATAGCCATGGACTTTATCACCAAGTTGCCAAGTATCGGAAATGGGCATGATGCAATCTGGGTCATTATGGAGAGGTTGACAAAGTCTGCACATTTCCTACCCATTCGTGAGGCTTTAGGATGGATAAGCTAGCTAGACTTTACCTCAATGAAATCATTGCAAGGCATGGAGTGCCAATTTCAATCATATCGACCGTGATAGTCGCTTTACATCAAGGTTTTGGCAGTCAGTGCAAGAAGCACTAGGAACCTAACTAGACATGAGTACGACTTACCATCCACAGACTGATGGTCAAAGCGAGCGTATCATTCAAACCTTGGAATACATGCTTAGGGCATGTGTCATGGACTTCGGAGGAAGTTAGGATGTTCATCTTCCATTGGTTGAATTCTCTTACAACAATAGTTACCATTCTAGTATGAGATGTGCATCGTTTGAAGCACTTTATGGGAGAAAGTATCATTCACCAATCCTATATGCAGAAGTAGGAGAAGGACAACTAATAGGACCAGAACTTATGCAATAAACCACTAAGAAAATCTTACAAATTAAGGATAGGCTTAAGGCTACACGAGAACGTCAAAAGAGCATGCTGACCAACGTAGGAAACCAGTGTAGGTGATCATGTCCTACTCAAAGTGTCGCCTTGTAAAGGTGTGGTACGCTTTGGGAAGAAGGGCAAGCTAGTACCTAGGTATGTTGGACCATTTGAGATCACTGAGAGGATCAGTCCCGTAGCCTATAAACTAATACTACCTCAAGAGCTAAATGGTGTTCATGACACATTTCAGGTGTCAAACCTCAAAAAGTGTTTGGCTGATCCAACACTACAAATACCTTTGGATGAAATCCAAGTTAATGCTAAGTTAAACTTTGTGGAAGAACCAGTAGAAATCCTAGAGCGTGAGTTCAAAGACCTAAAGTGGAGTAGAATTGCCATTGACAAAGTTCGATGGAAGTCGAAACGAGGACCTAAGTTCACTTAGGAACGTAAGGATTAGATGAAACTCAAATACCCACATCTCTTCAGCTTTAGCACTTGTTAGATTTCGAGGCAAAATTTCTTTTAAGGCGGGTAGAATGTAATCGTTGTGTTAGTGCAAATATTACGATATTTAATCTATACGATCTCTTTATGTTTTGGTGATGACAAATAAGTAACTTGTAATACATAACGTAAAGTACGCAAGTTACTCGTAATCACAAATCATCAATGCATACATGCATCAACAACACTCGATGTCTCAAGTCTGCATCATGCTGACATTTCTTTGCACCCGATGTAAATCACATAAGGTATGTACAAACAAATTAAACTTGTAGGATGATCAAAGAAAAAAAAATCTTAACCATTACATTTCTACAAAAGTATTTTTCACAAAAATAAATAAACACAAAATACTTTTTAATAAAAGAAATGTTTTATTTAAATATAAAATTTGAAATTTGGGTTTCCTCCCAAAATAGAAGCTTATATACCAGATACAACCTTTCCCACAAAAAGACAAAAAAAGGAGAGGAGTCTAGGCAGCGGCCCCCTTATATATAAGGGACCGCCGGGATCACCGTTGCCAGACTGTCAGCTTTCAGCTCCTATAAATAGTGGGCCATCTTCGACTGATTTCATAACCCTTTTGTACGATTTTCTTTCAGTTCTTTCTCTCTCTAGATTTCACTAAATCTCTCTAAATCTTTGATCATTCAACTTGGTTAATCTTGTTTAAATGTGATCAAATCTTCTATCATTTCCTCCTTTCCTCAAGTGCAAGAGAAGAACTTCGGTCATCTTCAAGATCTGAAGTTATGTAGTCTAGTTAGTCCATTTGTAACATTTGTTACATATAGATCGAGTCCATGTCTTCTAATCTTTAGTAGTGTGTAGATCCGAATGGTGTGTATATTCGGAAGGGTTGATTATGGGTTGGTTAGTATTTTAGGCCTTAAAATACATTAGTGAAGTGGTAGATTGGTTCTAGCTAAGATTAGGACTCGACATCTAGCTTAGTGTCAGAAAATAATGTAAGCATTGGTATAAGGTTTTCTCCGCCGAAAGGGAGCTTGTTGATTAGTGAAGTAACTCTCGAGTTGGATACTCGAGGAGTGGAGTAGGGCGAAGAGGAGCTTCGTGACCGAACCACTATAAATCATCGTGTCGGTTTGCATTTTCTTTTACCTTTCTCTTTACTTATGTCTTTACATTTATCGCTTTACTTTTACACTTGCATTGTGCTTATGATTGTGTGCATTGTTGTGTATGTTGTGTTAGTCATGGTTTTGTAGCTCTTTGTAGTAAACATTGTGAGTGTGGATATATTGGTAGAATATGCGCTAGTTATTTTAAATCCATTATCGACACTTCTCATATTGCGTCAAACTTGATTGGTGATTTGATACAAATGATCGAGTCTGAAAACCTCTTCTGGAAGCGGTCCCTTTAAATAGGGCGGCCCCCTGATGTACTAGGCGGCCCCCATATATTTATGGGACCGCCGACAGTGAGTCTTGTAAAAATTAATATAAAAGATTTAAAGTTTTTAAAAGGAAATGTATTCACCCCCCTCCCCCTTCTACGGTTTCCACAATTGGTATCAGAGCCACGTCGCTCTAGTTTTCAAAACAAATGGCTTTTAAAATAGAGTACGATCCATGAATCAAATTACCTATTAATGGGGACTAAATATGGAAAGTGTGTTGTTGTTTGATTCATATTAGTTTTATTATTAAATATACTTCGTATACTAGCTTGAAGGAAAATTTTCTCAAAAGAACTTGGAAGTGTCAACTTATGTTTGTCTAAGACGTAAAGATAGAAATGATGTCTAAAACATGAAATTTATGTGTTGGAACAACTTTTTAAAGTCTTATGTTCTACATTTAAGTCACCAAATGATTTTATACAAAAACATGTTTTGGGGTCTCTGGTGGCGGTACCATAAATGTTTGGGCAGCCCCCAAATATATCTGAAGGCCGTCGGGGGCCGCCTGTCTATTTCATCAGTTTTTGGCAAACTTTTAAAAATCATATAAAATCAATCGTAAGTCCGTAGAAGTCGTGTCACCCGCCATTTCTAAGATAATTGAGTCTTGTTTCATTTAAAAATACTTACAAGTCTTTATTCTAAACTTAGGTCAGTCAGAAATGCAAAATACTACATAGTGGTCAAAACTATATGTTTCGGTTTAACGTAAAACTTGTAGTTTACCTTTTCTTTCAAGTCGAGCATTTCTAGTCAACTTATCCTTGAAAACATTGATCTTGATTAATTTTTAAAATGGGGAGGAAACTATTTTTGTTTTCAAATAAAATCAAGCTATGTATACATCGTTATATCTAATACACAAAACGACGATGAATATCCTTATGTGTATGCTAGATGATTATGTGTGTTTAACTTTTGTTTCAACTTGGTTAATAGATATTAATAAGTAATCATTACTATTTGTAATTGAGCTAATTATATATCTAAACACATGTGCCATGTATGCTATTTGTATGTTACTAGTTTTTCGTATTATGCCTAATAGGAATTACGCTAGATTTCTTGCGTTAAGTTGCAAAATTGTTTGTGCATTGCATATAGGCATAGATCACTATATTTACAAGTGTTACATAAACATCTTGTAGATTATTTTGAGTGTAGTAACCCATTTAGAAACAAGAGTTAAATAATTTGTCAAGTGTGTGGAAAAATAATGTCCTAAGATCATATGTTAAAATCCGTCACTAAAATATTTCCAACACATTAACTCTCTTCCAACAAGATGTCTAAATCTTTTCATCGTCTTGCTTTGTTTGACCTTGGGTTGGTTAAACAAAAGAAAATATCATATTAATACATTAGTATTTAAGTAAAAGAAATTGTATTTTTTTTAAAACTTTGCTTGTGCTTGCATTGTTCTAACACA
This sequence comes from Tanacetum coccineum, assembly GCA_026074375.1. Lineage (NCBI taxonomy): Eukaryota > Viridiplantae > Streptophyta > Magnoliopsida > Asterales > Asteraceae > Tanacetum > Tanacetum coccineum. The sequence goes on along the minus strand of BQNB010101646.1, from coordinate 18,203 downwards.
CACACATAATTATATTCTTTTTATAAACATATAGTATTTTACAAAAGATGTGTGTTGTATTAAAATGGTTAGAAAAATCATTCATACACTAATAAAATGTCAAAAACTATGCATACTATGCATAACAACAAATAGTTTTTCGCACAAGCAAAACATATGACAATCCAGAAGTAAGAAATTAACTTGTCATTATTCATCAACCTCACACTTACAACTAGTCTTAGGATTAATGGAACACACTATGAAAATCTTTATTTGTCTTCTTTTAAAAGAGTGTTCGTGAGGGTCAAGAAAGATTTCGAATATATATCAACTCATTATTCAAACTATGATTGATATTATTATCGAATCTAATTGACAAGTTTTCGAGTATGGACAAGAAATCGGATTCTTATTTGTCTAGCTTTAAGATTATATCAAAATATAACAAGAGATATTATCTTAAACCTACATACTCAATCACACTCGATTGATATGAAAATAATGACATCCCTTTCCAAGACGATAAGAATATGCATCAGATCATAACTCACACTTGTGTAGATGATGTCATATTGAGTCTACTTGTCCAATAGTTGTGTTCCAAATATTTGGCAAATATATGCATAAAATACACAATGAAGTAGGATTGACGACTTGAATATTTCATCCAAAATACTCAAGTAATTTACCTTGCAATGCAATTGGTAAAGTCGTCATCTCCAAAAAGCCATACATGAGCAAATGCACAACATATGTAACTTTGCTCAAACAATTAAAAAGCACAACTCATAACTAAAATTCTCTTATCATTAAAACTTTCTCTAACTTTACTAAATAAGCATAATATTTTCATTTCACCAAATGAGAACCCTTTAACCATCTAAGATTAGAACTAGGAATAATTAAACATATTCCACAAACCATTATTGTGCTCTCTTTCAATAAGTGATCGTAAGAGAATTTCGAATATGAAGATGATTATTATTCAAACGATAATCAATCTCATCATTCAATCTAATTACAAAATTAGAATATGAACATGAAATCGAGACTAGGATTTATCTAGATCATGGAAATATCAATCAAATGACCATAGATATTTTTCCGTATCTACATGCTTAACCATCCTTGGTTATTACATGAAATCACAAAATCAATTGCAAGACAACAAGATTAGTTATCGAATTGCAATTCACACTCGCAATGAAGATGTTTCATTGAGTCTAAAATGTTCAAATGTTGTGTTATTAGTTATTGACAAATTATACATGCTAAACTTAACACACTCTAAGTAGGATTGACGACTTATGATTTTCCATCGGGAAGCTCATAAGTACTCCAACTTGATAAGCAAGTCTTGGATGTCATTTCCGAAAACTCAAACCAAGAACCCTTATAACTTATATAAGTTTCTCTTAATAACCAAATATCAACACCATCTCCTAAATAATGGGAAAATGATCCTTGCCCAAATTCGGTACCTCCACGGATCGATGGATCCTTCGTCCTAGATTCATCTTCTGTTTAGGAAGATCCGCCCTATGGCATTAGAGTTAAACATCTTCCTCTTGTCAATCTCTTGCTTAAAAGTCTAACATAGATGTAACTAAACTTTAGTCAATCATCATTATTTCTACAAAGAAACAAACACAAGACCTATTGAGGTAAATAACCTTAATTGGATTTCTTTCATAAAAGACATGCAAATGTGCATTCTTTAAACACTCTCAATATATAGCATTACACATGGTTACTTTTAAGCATACTCCTAGGTCCTAGATGACTCATTCTTTCTTATAGCTACAACAACTTGCTTGCTCTCTCATTCAACCTTAGAATTCTACACACCTTGATTAGGATTATGTGAACTGAAATTAAAGTACGTTAGTTGAGTCATAGTAGGCCTTGTATGAAAAGACAATACAAATTTTATATTTGCTACACTTCATTAGGCAAATATAGGAATTCTATTTTGTCTAACATGATAATGACTACTAGAGAATCTATTGCACTAGAAATTCAATTTGACCTAACGGTTGAATTGCTTCCAAGAGTGAAGTTGGATTCGTGGTATAACCAGTAAAAATAGTCGTTTTTAGCCTGAATTGAGAACCACTAGTAATAGTCTCATATTCATTCTCTAATTTGATTAAATGGCTCTTCTTAAATATGCCTAATGATAGTCTACATCGACAGATTTTGTATTTCATTAGGAGTGCACACTAAGCAAATAGAAATTAGGTTTCCCCTTGGTCAATCTAGACTACATGCATTTCACATATGTGCTTTGAAATTTCAAGATGATAACGTGCTCCCACGTAATGCAATTATATGCTTTCATGTTTATCTTAATGCTCAATGTTTATTTGCTTAGCTATTGAATGCATGTTTGTTGTAAAAGCGTTTGCCTTTTTCTAGCAATTTAGATAAAATATCTCTTAGTTTATCTAAATAACACATGCTCCTAAATGCTAAATGCTAACATGTTTTACATGATGATTACATTTAAAATTATCATGTTTTGTTTGCGTCATCTTACATGACTTACATGTTAATTGTGCACCTACACTATGTTAGGTTGATGTATGACAAATAAGGTTTAGATGTCATACAGTCTTACACATTAATCTTGTTGATTATTGCGTTGATGCATGCTTAGATAAACTTGCATGCTTATATCTGTATGTCTTATACATCTATGTATATATTTTCTCACACTATAATATCTTTCTTCGCGTCCGGGTCACAAATCTAAAAAGTCAAAAGAGTCGCAAAATGGTATTAAATCTCTTAGAGTCTTCACTCACACACTCCTTTGATCATCATCTTACTTTCTTCCAAATCATCCACTCTTTCGTCAAGAAAAGGTTAGATACAAATCTAACGCTCCTCCAAGTAGGTTTGACAACTTAAATATTTCATCCGAAATATTCAAGTATCTTTAACTTGCGATCGCAAACGTTAAAGGTCATATCCGAAAATCCCTATTCAAGCCTTTTAACAACATAAGTTAAAACGCTCTCCTTTTCTCTTCGACGAAACATTCTTTCTCTTCGACGAAAACATTCTTTCTTTCGACGAAAACATTCTTTCTTTCGACGAAAACATTCTTTCTCTTACGAAACATTCTTTCTTTCGACGAAAACATTCTTTCTCTTCGACGAAAACATTCTTTCTCTTTAACGAAACATTTTTCTCTTCGACGAAAACACTCTTTGTCTTTCGATCACACCTTTTTCTTCTCACACAACCACGCCTCTTCAACCATAGAGATGGCTAATCTCTTTCCTCTGATATTTCTGATACCACCTTTAATACAACCGTATACCTCATCGTGTGATTGTTCTATGAACATTCGCAATGCTTGAGAAGAGCTACATAACTCTGTGAGTGTAGTTTATCGTACGTTAACCACCATCCGTCTTGACATTGTCAAGCTCGTCGCCTCCATCTTCGTTTGTTTTCTTCTTTATTATTATTATTATTATTATTATTATTATTATTATTATTTTCGCGTACGAAACATACCGAAGATACGTCACCATTTCCTTCGGGACAATGTCCAAAAGGAAACATCTCCATTCGAAAAGGTTGCGTCTGAAGATAACATCGTCGACATTCTGTCTTTACCCCTTAACCGCGAATCGTTAAATTATATTCGTCTAGGTTTAGGAATGATGGAACACATTCCGTAAATCGGTATCTTCTTTTCTCCTAAGTCTCGATTCTAGTCTATGTTCCATTCCGTGTCGTTACAACCTAATTACTTCATCCGAGGTATTTTAAGGAATTTTAATTAGCGAAATGCAAATTAAAATGTCACTCCGTTCAAATAAATTTCGTCAACAACATCTCAGCTGGTGGCGGTCCCCATAAATCAGGCGGCCCCCTGATTAAAACAGGCGGCCCCCATATATATATGGGACCGCCGGCAGCAGCTTGTAATACCATTCATTTTTTTTCCTTAACCTAACACTTCCTCTCTTCTGCTATGAGTTGACGTCTACTCCACACCCAAACCTATACCCAATATCTCTCTATAGATCAATGGGTCATCCTCAAATCCCAACACTCATAAGCATCGTTGCTTATGTTTTCAAGAGTCAAGTGAATTTCATAATGAAATGCGTCTCATTATCAAACACATTCCTTACAATCGATAGACTTACAATCCATCACTTCACAATAAATCCCCTCACATACAAACCTTGGTCCTCACATCTCGCATACGTCTTGTCTCAAATTCATAGACGATTCTTCTCACTTCTAAACGTTCCTTTTCACTTCTAATGAGTCTCCCCATCTCTAACGTTTCTTCTCACTTCTGTACGTTTATTCTCTCTTCTAATAGTCTTGTTACTATTAGAATTCCTCCTATATTCCTTGACAACTTAATTCTTTCATCTAAAATAATTAAGTAATTTGTGAAATGCAAATGTCACTCCTTCACAAAACTTTCCACTTTCTAGAAAGTGAAGAACATAAAGAAGATATTAAATCTTTAAGTGTTATTGAGTCACCACATTGTTGAGTCTCTCATTATTATTCCACCATGAAAGAACTACCACCTCATTTCACATCTCACTTTGTTCCTCAACATTGTCAACCAACAAAACACCAAACAAACCTTTAAATTCCCATCATCCACCTTTGTCTCGATAGGATCATATGCACATCAATTGTTAGTGCAAATGATATATCAATCTTTTCTATCAACCTCTCGTCAACACGTTCCTTCTTTAGTATCGCTCATCCTTTCCTACTTTTCGGCTCTATGGAATCATTTTCATTCACATCCAAGAGCACATCGTCTCCATCCTCGTCTTATTTTTCTTTTTATTCTTTGAAAGTATATATATATATATATATATATACCTGACATATTTTGCCAAGATATCAAGTGTCATTCGTCTACTCTTAAAAATGTCATTCTCATAATATTTTTTTGTCAATCAATAAACAAATCCAATTCTCGTTTATCAAAAGTCGGTCTAATCTTTCTCCGTAAACATACGTCTCGAGTCTTTTAATTATATCATTTAGATTGTTGTTTTTTTAAATAATGATTGCATGTGTCAAGTTTCTAACTTTCTTTCAAAAGTGTCATACTTTAGAATAATAAAACCTAGAAGTGCATGTCTAGTTCCCCGCTAATGTTTTGCTATATGTATATGTGCACTTGTCTACTAACTTTGTTTTGTAGCACAATAATATCTTGATTCCTTGGTTCCCTAAATAAGGGGAAGCATACACCAAGGGGGAGCACTTGCAAGCGCTCTACTCATTTAAATTTCATCGAACTTCTTGAGCATCGATGGTAATTTATTTGATCCATGGATCCGTTAAAGTCAATATACAAGGAATAATATTATCATGGGGACGCAATGAGCAAGGGGGAGCTAGGAGATATGTGGTTAAATAGCATGGATTTGGTTAAACCATGATGATAGAAGACTTCACTGGAATGATGCAAGCTCACCTTTATAGAAAGATAGGATCGGGGTTTGTCAAATACAATGAAGGGCTCATTCGTACTCCAAATACTTCATCTTTTCCACTCTAAAATCACCCGCAACCTTAAGATCATCTTCTCATACCTTCAACTTATATACTTGAAGTACCTACCTTCTTTTCAAGCCTTCTTCTCATTTCTCATAACCTCGTCTAAATTATCCAAGAAACACAAAACCACCTCAACCTTATTTCTCATGTTGTGTTCTCATTCCCCCAACCAATATACTTGGATCACCTACCTTTTCCTCATTCCTTCAACCTATACACTCGAAGTACCTACCCTCTTGTCTTGCCTACTTCTCACCTCTCATGACCTTTTCTAAACTATCCAAGGAACACACAATCACCTTCACCTTTATTTCTCACATCTTCTCCTCATACCTCAAACCTATATACTCGGAGCACCTATCCTCTTCTCATTCCTCCAACATATATACCCGGAGCACGTACCCTCTTCTCATGTCTTCTTCTCAAACCTCCAACCTATATGCTCCAACCATAATCCACACTATACCTTTTTGCTTCGACAAAAGGGGGAGAAGGGAGTGTAAACGAGTAACTTTTAAACTCTACTATGTGCTATAGTTTACATAGTTTGTCATCATCAAAAAGGGGGAGATTGTTAGTGCAAATATTACGATATTTAATCTATACGATCTCTTTATGTTTTGGTGATGACAAACATGTAACTTGTAATACATAACGTAAAGTACGCAAGTTACTCGTAATCACAAATCATCAATGCATACATATCAACAACACTCTATGTCTCAAGTCTGCATCAACACCGACATTTGTTTGCACCCGATGTAAATCACATAAGGTATGTACAAACAAATTAAACTTGTAGGATGATCAAAGAAAAATATTTTTTTCTTAACCATTACATTTCTACAAAAGTATTTTTCACAAAAATAAATAAACACAAAAGACTTTTTAATAAAAGAAATGTTTTCTTTAAATATAAAATTTGAAATCTGATTTTCCCCTCAAAATATAAGCTTCTATACCAGATACAACCTTCCTCACAAAAAGACAAAAAAGGGAGCGAAGTCTAGGCGGCGGCCCCCTTATATATAAGGGACCGCCGGGACCGCTGTTGCCAGACTGTCAGCTTTCAGCTCCTATAAATAGTAGGTCATCTCCAACTGATTTCATAACCCTTTTGCACGAAGTTCTTTCAGTTCTTTCTCTCTCTAGATTTCACTAAATCTCTCTAAATCTTTGATCATTCAACTTGGTTAATCTTGTTTAAATATGATCAAATCTTCTATCCTTTCCGCCTTTCCTCAAGTGCAAGAGAAGAACTTCGGTCATCTTCAAGATCCGAAGTTATGTAGTCTAGTTAGTCCATTTGTTACATATAGATCGAGTCCATGTCTTCTAATCTTTAGTAGTGTGTAGATCCGAATGGTGTGTATATTCGGAAGGGTTGATTATGGGTTGGTTAGTATTTTAGGCCTTAAAATACATTGGTGAAGTGGTAGATTGGTTCTAGCTAAGATTAGGACTCGACATCTAGCTTAGTGTCGAAAAATAATGTAAGCGACGCGGTTTATGTGTTTAGGCCATAAAACACAAGGTTTGTTATGTTGGGCCATAAAACATAACGGGTTTGGTTGTACCCGAAGAAGAACTCAACATCTAGCTTAGTGTTGGAAAATAATGTAAGCATTGGTATAAGGTTTTCTCCGCCGAAAGGGAGCTTGTTGATTAGTGAAGTAACTCTCGAGTTGGATACTCGAAGAGTGGAGTAGGGCGAAGAGGATCTTCGTGACCGAACCACTATAAATCATCATGTCGGTTTGCATTTTATTTTACCTTTCTATTTACTTGTGTCTTTACATTTATCGCTGTACTTTTACACTTGCATTGTGCTTATGATTGTGTGCATTGTTGTGTATGTTGTGTTAGTCATGATTTTGTAGCTCTTTGTAGTAAACATTGTGAGTGTGGATATATTGGTAGAATATGCGCTAGTTATTTTAAATCCATTATCGACACTTCTTATATTGTGTCAAACTTGATTGGTGATTTGATACAAATGATCGAGTCCAAAAACCTCTTCTGGAAGCGGTCCCTTTAATAGGGCGGCCCCCTGATGTACTAGGCGGCCCCATATATTTATGGGACCGTCGATAGTGAGTCTTGTAAAAATTGATATAAAAGATTTGAAGTTTTTAAAAGGAAATGTATTCACCCCCCTTTACGGTTTCCACACCTTGCGGATTTTCTAGTTCCACAATGTGCAATTTTAGTCCTTTTACTTTTTGACTTTTACTGTTTCCGTCGGGTCAGTTACCGTGTTGACGGTAGTCAATCTACATTTTCATTGGTCAATAAATATTTTATTTCATATATCAAACCTTTTTAGAGGTTTACAATCTTAATTGATTCATTTTCGGGAGCTTTGTCCCGCAAACGGCTTAAAATGTCAAACAACGCGTTTCGGCACGTCCAAAATTATAAATACAAAATCTAAGACAATCTAACTATAAAAAATGTCATGTGAATAGTCTAAATTCATGTAAAAGTGATTTTAAACACAATAAAAATACTAAAAAACTTCGGGTCACATTTTAAAATCACGAACAATGAGTATTAAGGAAACTCGACGCAAAACGAAGCAACCCGAGACCCTCTTGGATCCCTTTGACCGGTCAAACCAAATAGGAGACAAGGAGGCAAGATTTTAGGGCCTTGGTTTCCTAACGACATGTATATCTAGATATTTTGCACACATTTTTTCATTTCAAACACACACACACACACAAAATTCTTTCTCTCCTTTTCTTCCTTTCCCTCTTGCGTCTGATTTCACACACACACATAAATCCATAAATTTTCTAACTTTGATCAAAAACATGAAGGTTTAAGCGTGTTGGGTTCATTCTAAAAGGTTTGGGTAAAGGAAAGATAACGTTTGGGTTGTTTGGTTTCGTGTCGATCTCGTCTTCAAAACCCTCTTTTGTAAGTTTTCAAATTTCAATTTAACTTGTACTTTTGTATATAAAATGATGCATAGATGTTAATTGTGCGATGTGTTTTCTAAAAATCAAACACGAAAAAGTACGAAACCCCTTATAGGGTGCGTTTTGGTTCGAACTCAAAGGAAAAAAGAAAGACGAGGATTGGTCATTTTGATAAAGTGGTTACGTTGGTGAGATAACATTATTTGCTTATTTTAGAATATAGCTTATTTGGCTTATTTATAAGCTCTAGTGAGCTTATTTGGGCTTATTTATGGTTCGATAACCACAAGGGACAAAAAGCTAGTGCTTTTGGTTATTTACCTCCTATGTCATATTTTTGTAAGCTTATTTTGATAGCTTTTTGGGATAACCAAATATATTACGTAGCTTATTAGCTTATTATCAAGTTAAACATTCTAGATACGAGCTTATGAGGCTCACGGCCCAATAAGTCCCAATAAGCCATAGCTTATTGTGGACTCATTGTTGTCCGACTTATTTTGATAACGATTGTTTGGGCTTATATTTACTAATAGGCTTTAGTATTGGGCCTAAATCGTATTTTATACTTACTAATAACCTATTGGATTTCCTATTGGGCCTTAAGGCCCAATAAGTGGAAATTGTCGTTTTAAGCTCTTAGAACTTATTTTGAAAACGATTTATACTCGTTATCGACAAGTTAGTCTTTTGGAAAGAAGGATTTTGATGAATCGTTGTGAAAGCGTAGATTTTTGATAATTGTCAAAAGGTTGATTATTTTGGGAAAAGTGTTTGGAAAATAAGGTTTGAGAACCTTGGAAAACGTTTTATAAGCGAACGGGTCATGCCGAAATTTCGTAAATATCATATACTTAGTATATTTTTCAAAAACTTACTTCTTCAACAAAATAATAAAATATTATTATTTTAATAAATCGACTAAAAGACGAAAACGTATTTTATAATTTTTATAAATTATAAAACTTCTCAGAATCGTTTTGTATAATTAAAACGTGTCATTTCTTACATCAAATACAATCAAACAAGGCAACTAGGGTTTACCGGATGGATTTACCAGAACATATTCATTTGCGTTTATTATCTAAGACTTGTCATTTTACTTGTCTATTTTCTTAAATAGTATAAGTATATAATCTAAAGTACATACTTAGCATATCTTCTTCGTGTCTAAATCACCAACCACAACGCAACTAATATTACAAAAAGTAGTAACACAGAACATTTTCAAAACTCCTATGCATCACAATTAAGTACACGTTTCAAGCATAAAGCTACGTCAAAAAAATTGCTTGGTCGTGTCTGGAAGCCGTCGTACGCCATTGTTTGACTGTCATATATTCAGCTACTTATCATCTTATTAAGGTGAGTTCTCGTAGCCCCACTTTTCAAACTATTTTCTGTTAGGGAAAATGATACTCAAATTCATTTCAATGCTTTTCATCTGTACAAAACTTCAATTTCATTTTGGACAATGTTATGTGCTTATGATTACGTGTATGAATGCTATGTGGATTCTATGTCAATTGCTATGTAAATGCTATGAGATCAATTCATGCAAAGTTCTATGAGGACTTCTGCTCAACACTACATACATACAACTATTTGCCGACCTATGTTTAGCTCCAGCTGGTAGGCTTTAGGTGAGGAGGACTATAAGCGCTCAGACCATTAGGAATGGTTGGTATCATTGATATGCTATGAATAAAATTCAAACACTATGATAGCATGGGTTTGCTATGTGGAAATCAAACACTATGATAGCATAGGATTGCTATGTTGGAAATCAAACACCATGATAGCATGGGATTGCTATGTAGGAAGTCAAAGTCATATACATGCATTCTGTTTTCATATTGCACAATTGTCCACTACTTAAAACATTGGCACAATAACTGGGTTTACTTCTAAACCTACGAGCTCACCAACTTTATGTTTACCTTTTTTAGTATCATTTTCAGGTGATGCATTTGCTCATTAAGCTCAGGTTAGTATGCCTTAGAGACCTAGGTTATCCCGTGAGGGATCATCGTTGAAGGATTGCATTGAGACTTTGTTTTTCATGTTCATGTTCTAAGATTATTCTAGACTCATTCCGTCCCCATGTTGGGACTTGGTTGTAATAAATTTCAAACTATGTGATGAGTTCATTGAATTTAATGACACAACTTCATACTTGTCGTCAGAGATTGTCGTGAAACTTTGGAAATGCATTTTAGATTTCTCTATTTTGTATCATGTGTTATGACGATTCATTCTCCGTCGCGTCTCGTGTTTTCGTTGCTATTAGAGTGTGACACTTTTAATTACACATCGTTCTCGCAAATCTATTCATTTACGAAAGAGTTTTGATATCTTATTGTCATATTTCATATTTTTAAAACAAGTATGACAATTAATCATCTTTGTATAATTAATGCGCTTAGGAAGGAAGATTTAATCACAATCTATTACTTGAGTATGAGTAAAAATCCTGTCATAAGGTATGCATTAAATATGTGTAGAATATTGTCCTAATAAGAACTCATTTTAACCTCATATATTAACCAATTGGTGAAAGATCAATTAAATTTCAAAAATGATTATCTTTCATGGACTGCATCTTAGCATTCATAGTTTTTAGTCATTCATCGGATTCAAGATCCGACAATGCATCTCTATGGTTAGCATGTTCATCATGATCTTCTAACTCATATTCCTCAACATTGATATAAAACATATCACTCATGTGCTTGAGGTGTCCTTGCGATCTATGAATGAGAGTTGTATCATTTTGTGGTTCAACATGTTCATGTTCAGCCTCAGTATGACATTCGGTAGTGCATTTAGAAGGTTGTGTATTTTGTTATTGTATCTCAAGATCTACGGATGCTCCCACTTGCTTCTTGTAAGAAGAGACTATTCTCCAAATACTCCGCATTTTGAGCTACAATAAATTACTCTCATTTGGGACATACAAAATACAATGATAGTTCTCGACTCTATTTTGTTAACAACGCGCTTAAAAGGATATTAACAATTTCAAAACTTCAATCAAAACTTAATGGGATTCATCCTATTCAATTAATAGAATTGTGTCTTAATTACCTTCTAGGTTAGAACCATATTGATTATATTCACGACAACTCAATTTTCTAACTTTGATAGCTTTGTAGCTATAGTTGTTAAAGTCATCAAGAATCAAATAGTATTAATATAGTCTGATTTTTCCTTGTTGGACATACCATAATATTGTGGTATTCCATGAGGATTGCTATTGTGAGATAATCCCACAATTCTTTAGATGTACTTATTCTCTTTGGCTCACATATTTGCCAACTAAGTCAAACCAAATGGCATCGATAGTATTTTCAAGCCGATTGCATGATTTATTTTATAAGTCTGTGATCAAGTTAATTAATTCATGTGCATGTCCTGACAAGAAGACATAAATATTTAATTTATTAGTATGCGTCAAGTCTTTGATCAACTCAAGGACTTCATGTACATGTCTTAACAAGAAGACATAACAAGTTAATGATTTACTTTACAATATAAGTCTTTGAATATTAACTCAAGGACTTCATGTTCATGTCCTTGCAAGAAGACATAAGCATATTAACTTAAGTAATTATGAACACACAATATTGGCTTCAATAGTAATTCAAGTTAATTGCATACTTTATATTATGACTTTCCAAAAACATAATCATATTGATTAAATCATTTAGTGAATGTATTGAAATAGCTTTTCATTATATCTTGACATTTGTTCTATATCGGGCAACATACAATTTTTATGTATAAGTCCTAGTAGAATTATTAGCTTTCTTACCTTACGATTAAGAGAAACAACTAATCATATTGTTATGTCTTGTTCCTTGCACATAAATAAGATTTCTCCTACTTGTGCATGGCACAATATCATGTATGTAGACAATCAACACGACGCGTGCTTATTTGTATGAACAATATGATAGTGTCACAGATATTAGCATTACAAGTATGTTGGGGCAACATTAACTAAGATCTCATTTATGTTTTAACGTTGACAAATAAACGTTCTCAGCACTTAAAATCACAAACGATAGCCAAAAATGGCCAAAACCAAAACAGTGGTTCTGGCGCGCCAGCACGTGGCCAGCGCGCCAGACGCTGTTAAGGATTGATCATTGAAAGTTAATGTCACAAAGAACTCATTATCGAAAAGTAATTGATCATTGAAAGTTTTCGTTTCTGGGTACCCGTCGCCGCAACGCGCGAATACCTTGCTGTTGACTTCTAAAACTCCAAAAGTTTCTTATTTTCAAAAAATTCCCTTCGTAACCAACCGTGACATCCCATGAAATTTCCACGAAATTAACCGTAAAAAATCATTTTTTTATAAAATTATATTTGTACGAGTTTATTAATAATGAATTATGCAAAAATTTAAAGTTTTAATTATATTATTTGATATATATTACACATATACAATTCATATCTTATCTTTAACTATTATAAATAAGTATAATATTAATACCTTTTTTAGAAGTGTTATATAATATAAATATAAATACATTAATATTATTTTTTTAGTTATCTATACATGATTTTTTAAATGTTTTTTCTTGCTTTAATCACCATTCTTTTACTTACACTTCACGTATGTTAGACACATGTAATATAAACGATTCTAAATAATAACACAAAAATACATAAAAATAAACTTTATAAGATTTATAATTGTAAATCATTTATTTAGATGATACAAATATTTTTTTAATTCGATAGGGTAAATGTTGGTAATTTTAGTATTATCAAGTTATTTTATGTAATTGTGTTTTACTTTGAGACTAATGGCCTTATATAAGTTTAGCTCATGACGGGTTAAGAGGTGCGGAGTGCACACTCGTCAAAGTTAACTTGATACCGCTGGGACAAAGACGCGGGGGTCAAAGGGGCCGCGCCCCCTTGCGAGGTCATGGGGCAACGCCTTTTTCCAACTGCGCGTTACTAATCGGTATAACATATTTTCCCGCCAAAATCCCAAAAGTCGCGTCTTTTTTCAACCGACACAACGGTTGGTGTATCACCGAAAATAACTGAATTTCGGTTATGATTATAAACAGACTCGGTCTCATCAGAAAAGAACATTAAAAAAATACTCTAACGTTTTTGATCGATTTCTCGTGCCTTAGAATTCGATTGTCAATCTGTCTTGTCCGATTAAAGATTTCGTGAACCCGAGACATATATGGTCGAAATACTTTAATCTGAAAGTGATTACACGATTCAGATTGATATCCAGATTATAAACCATTCATACACTACAAAAAATTCCTACAATAAAAACATTTCTAAAATGAAATATCATATTTTGTGAATATGATGTGGGCGTATAAAATGTAATTTAGTTTATCACACCGTCTATTGTTTATATGCGAATATAAGTTGTTGCAAACCACTTTGACATTCTATTTCAAAATATTGATCACTACAAAAACTATAGTGTCGCAATATCACACGGTATATTATGTCATATAACTTGTCATTGCTTAAATAACCTAAAATTCTTGTCATATATAAAGTTTTTGCAATAAAGTTATTGCAATGATAAAACTTATAATTAGAAATACTACTGTAGTTGCTAAAGGTTTAACCGTAGTAATGCGCGGTTATTTTAATAGTTTAAACAAAAACATTTAAGGCCAACGTGATTCGAAAGTGTACTATTATTGGTATCTCGGCCCACAGAAAGGTACTAAAATAGTACAAAACATTCTCTTTTTTATCATTTTATGTTTCGTAATTTTTGACAGTTTAATAATTTTGACTTATTAAATTTTATATTTTTTGTTCCGCACTTTCTATTTCACAGATTTATACTATAAACAAAATTTAAAAATGTAACAAAAAAAACGTAAGAATATTGAGACGGTTAAACACTCTTTTTATAATTGTGGAATGACAAAAGATTTGTGGTCTCTCCTGGCTAAATGGTGAGAGTTAGATATCTCGGTTTGTGGCAATATTGCGGAATGGTATGATTGGCTTGACTCCTTGCATGCTCCCTCCAAGGTTCGCTTGTTTCTTGAAGGGGTGGGGGGACTCTCATGTGGTCCATATGAAACTTTCGCAACCTCTTGATCTTTTTTAGTTCCCCTCTAAAAGAAGCGACGCTTTGAGATTCTATAGTCTCTCAATCTTTTTTGTGAATTTCATCTAGAAATCCAAAATGTAATCTTAGTTGGGTAGGTTGCTTGAAAAATATCATAGCTTTTATAACATCTATGTAATCTTTTTTTTTTCTAGCTTTTGCTAGCTCTTAATAAAATCCGCCGTTAAAAAAAAACATAAGAGTATATATAACCTACCCCGATCCGAAAATATTCTCTAGGGGGCTAAGGGACATACGTTTATTTTCTCTCTTGAAAAACGTGTACACAATTTTATTTATTTATTAAAAAGAGTTTATTAGTGCTTTTTAATATTCACTTTTCAGTTTTGAAAAAACAATTTCTATCACTTAACAAGATGATAAACCCAAAAGAATTTACCCAAATTGGGTTCTAAGTCGTGGGTCAACTCTGGATGTTCATCTTAGTGATCTCCACAGTTGACATTGTCAATTGACCTTGATCCTTTTTCTATACAGGTATTCTTCTATATATATAAATTGTTGGTCAAAAGTCAAAACCCTAAATCAAACTGACATGTCACACCAAAGTTAACCCAAAAAAATTAAGTACCATTTATACAAAAATGGCAACTAAAGAATCAAAATTGAAGAACCTTGTTGTTAACAAGGGCAGCAGCAGCAATAAAGATGATAATGAAAAAGATACAAGATCGGTTTGGCCATTTCCTTGGATAAAACTTAGCGTTCCCAAAAAGAAAGATAGAAAGATCACGAATGATGTTGATTCTGATGATAGTCATATCGATGAAAAACAAGAAAATGAAAAAGAAGCGAGAATTCATCAAAGCATTTCATTAGATAAACTTAGTATTCTTGGTCCCAAGAAGAAACTCCTTGTTCTTCCTCTTAGTGGAATCATCGTTTTCCGTGCACATCGAATCAAGCCGCACACCATTCCAAAAACTCGCCAGCCTGATTTCTCGTATGGATGTTATAAGGGTGAGTCAAACGATCATTCTTTTTGTCTAAAAATTAGTGTCCATTAGCAAGAACACACATTTTTAGGGAAAAAAAACACCTTTTAGTTAACAGATTGACTATTTAGCGTTTATTGTTTTTGAGATAGCGATTGAATGAAAAACTTGAAAGATCTAAAGACAAGGGTAATTAGGGGTATAATGAAAAGTTGGACAATAATTAAGTGGCTA
>BQNB010101645.1:13564-24425 GCA_026074375.1 Tanacetum coccineum | reverse complement strand
TATATATATATAAACGATTAAAATTTTATCCTAATATAAAAAAACACTTTTTATGCTTGAAATAATTTTATTTTGTTAAATATCTATGTAATTTTTTTTATAAATAAAATGGTGAAATTCGGGCTATTCGAGTCAACCCGAAACCGAACCGCATTCAAATTCGGTTTTCGGTTCTGTTCGGTTTTCGTGTTAAACAAAAAAAATTAACTAAACTAACCGAACAACCCGATAACCAAACCGATTTACACCTCTAATCATTTCTCTCTTAGTCCGTTCATCTTTTTATATCGGAAACTACAATTCCAAATTAGTGATTTAAATCGACAAGAACGATTTAAACAATATAACAAATGATAGAAGGCCGATACATGCGAACGTTTACAGATTCTGGTGACTGATTGATGTGACACTTTGTGTCAGGTAAACAGCTATGATATATTTGCGATATATGGCAATAAAAACTTTTTTAGATGCTTTATTTATCAGATAAATCTTTTATGACTTTCTGTTCACTTGGAGTGCAAGATGTCCTAGTGACGAATAAAACGTTATTCGTATGCTACCTCAACGTCGTATCATCCTCCTCCCAATAAAAACCCCAATAACTAAAACATCATCCCAACAAGAAACCAATTTTTTTTTGAACGGCCCCAACAAGAAACCAATAACATGTCATTCGTCCCTTTTTTCCATTATAGTCTTAAACATACACATTTTTTAACTAAAAGTAATAAAATTACAATACATTTCGATAAAAAAAATACAATTACGTTACGATACGAAAACACAAATCATCCTATTTGTTTTCTTTGTGCATCTAACCAATTTTGTGACTGATATTATCTTGTATTTGTGACACACAACTCAACAACGTTTTATTAACCTCGTATTCTTTCCATGTTTCATCGTTAAAAAATTTATGAAATTAGATCACGTCTTTCTGACGAAACGTCTTTGCATTCCGCGTATTGTTTCCTCAAGTCTTCATTTGCCGCCATTGCTTGCTCAAACATTGTGATTACGCTGATAATAACTTCTTGACAAGCCTCGTCGTCTTTGTCACATTATTTTTTACATACGCTTGAATTTCTTTGACGGTATGGAGGAGAGAGCAAGCCATTAATTAGGAGGTAAATAAGTATTAATATTGAAGATTGGAAAAGAGGAAGAATATGTATGTGATTTGGGTTGATTATATGAAATTTGGTAGATAAAAGTGGGTATTTATAAGTAAAAGTTGGTTTTTTTAAATGTTCGTTACAATACGCTCCCCCTAAATTCAAATTTTGAAAGAAAAAAAAATGTTCGTTAGTGGGCTGGCGGGGTGCCCAACGGCGCAACAAGCGATGTCCTATGGCGCCGCCGTTGGTACCAAATTTTGTCATTGGCGTGCAAATAACCCCCCTCACCGAGCCCTCTTGTTAGCCTTAGAAATACCAAATTCAAACAAGAATGTAACGGTCATATTTATTAGTGTCGGTCTTACATGATAGGAACTTTGTAATAGGATAGTCGGGTTATACGGGCTTGGACTTTAAGCAAATATTGTCCATGTATCAAGCCAAAAGCCCAACACAAGTCAAGCCCGACCCAAAGGGAAAAACCCTAGGCGTCCAAGTAAGGGACAAGGCCTATAAATGCCCCTTCTCCTCATGTGGAGAAGGGTGTTGGTTATTGTATCATTTCATTTTGTGTAAGAGTTTCCTTCCACCACCTCTCTCTCTCTCTCTCTCTCTACTTTCTTCTCTTTCTCTCTCTAATATTTCTACCATGATCAAGTGCTTATGTTGTGATATGGGATAGTATTTTAAGGTCCTACATGTGGTATCACAGTCAGGTTGACTTATACGATTAAAGTCACGTTGACACACGCGTCATGTCTAATTTCTTTCCCCTGAAAAGCGTTCCATTTTTTTCAATCCAAAGTGCAATTAAAGAAGCCTTGATCACCTCACGCCGTTAACCTATTGAATCGCTACTTCATCCAACACCAAAATTAAGGGCTTTCTCCATCATTTTTTTCTGTGTGTCTTCTTTTCATATCTATTAGTCCTAGAGGAATCATGGCAATATACTTTGAAAGGGGTTGTCGTCATGTGTGGCCTCTCTTTGAATCCTTTTTACAAAGTTAGTAATTGTGAGGAATCATTTTTCCAAAATTAGTAACTGTGAGGTAGATGATGATATATACATGCAAATGTAGTTTTAGAAAAAAGAGTTGTAGGACATCATATCGTATATACGATATATGCGACAATTTTGTTTCATATAAATATCAATCCAAAGTTCCTAGATTGCATACATTCTCTTCATTGTATCTTTAATACTAAAAGTCAGGAACGTCATCCCGAGGCATCAATTTAATGCATTTAATAGAACTTGCCCGGCCCGACTCCGAACACCTCTCTTTTCCCCGCTATTTAGTTATACCCGATTTTTGGCAGGGCACGTGTCCCTCTGATTCATCAATCTCAAACTAAAATCCAGAATCTTCAATAATCTATCCCACTCCTCCTCTATCCCAACACACACAAACACTAAATTCGATCATCAATAATCTATCCCACTCCTCTATCCGTATGTTTAGATCTAAAATCGATCACGGCCACTGCCACAAATAAAATCTGGCCGCCCCCTTGCACGTTTAATCATCACATCAAGATCCGAGGTAAAATTATGCATAATCTTTAAAATTTTCATCTGGGTTATTATCATGCTTTTAATTTTTTTCTGAAAAATTTAGGGGGTTTTTAACTTTTGGTTGTCGTGGCAAATTTGCTGTTGGCTGAATATTGGGCTAGGTCATCAAAACATCAACGATGTACAAAATGGTTTTTTTTTGTTGTAATTTGTCAGGGTTTTGAAGATGCCTTGTTGGTGATTTGTGATATGAAAAACATACACATCTTCTTAAGACGTATGTTTTTTATTTATTTTTTATTACACATTAGAAGTTAGGTTTTTTTTTAGTTTTTTGTTATTAGACGAATGTTGGTACGTAGTTTTTATTTAGGTTTGTTTAAAAAAATAAAAATATAATATACGGATTAGCATTTTGAATAAGCAATACACAACAACCCGCATATTGCATTTTAATACAGGGAAAAGAAGTTTTGACAGTTTTGGATTTTTTATGGTAAATTGCTTATACTGATGTTTCTTGCGCGAATTATGCTAATTGGGAGTTGCATGTGGTTTCTGCGTTGTGTTTAATAGGAAACTATAAGCATCCCTTTGTTTTAAAGGCAAAAATTTTTAGTTATCACGAGAAATTTATTCCCGCAGATTGGCCTTTTGTACAAAATGGTTTTGAACATTATGAGTAGTAAATAGCGGTTGAACAATTGTATATCATAGTTTGAATATTGTTTAAGCCGATTAATATGATAAATATGGTATGTGTTCGAAAAGTTTTGGCTATGTAATAAAAGCTTGGGATGAATGAGTGAAATTTTATTTGAGGATAAATATGCTTCTTAAACCCGATTTGTATGTTTTAGGTGCTAAATAAAATATATGTTATGTTGGCTAGAATTTCATAATTATTTTTATTGTAGGACCATATTTATCTTTACTTATTTAGTTGTTTTTCATCAAATTTTGTATGTTGGTTATTCTTTTATTGGTTTTATTTCTTTTATCATTTTTTATATTTTTTTTTCGTTTTATTACAAACTCTTCTTTTGTTTTAAGGTATTTTTTTTTTTGTTGTTTTATTCTTCTTGCGGATCTGAAGTTTTTATTATTACTTTAACGTCATTCCGATTTTGGAGCTATTATATAACCGATGGTGTGGACCGCATGTTTCAGTTTTGGACTATCTGCCGTTGCTATGCAGGAAAAATGGAAATATGATGTTGCTTCCGTCTAATTACAAAAGTTCTTATCACCGTATAAGACCTTTTTTTGTACTAATTCTGACAATTGATGGATATTATTTGAGTGGACGTTCTTTTGTGTGTTTGTGTAGAGAGTGACGTATTGTGTGTTTTTAGCGGCGATTGAAAAATTTTTTTGCTTATCAATTAAAGTGTTTCGGGTTGTAGATGTTATCGTATGTAGAGAGTTGATGGCTAAGGCTGAATAGTGGCTAACAACATTAGGCGGCATGACCACTCATCGTTGGTTTCGAAGAATAATATTGATATTACCAATGCTCTTATGTTCACAAATATAATATTGAGACCGCCCAACCAAACCACAACTAGAAAACGTCTAAGAAGTGCCTTAAAAATGCATTTTTTGCTAGCCTCAGTGTGTTGCAGTGATTGGCGACTTAAGACCAGCATGTGTTACAACCTTTTTTAGTATTTTATTTAGTTTTTTGGCATGCTTTTTATTAACTTTCAAAGTTATATGGGTGGTTGTTTGGTGGGTTTTTGCTTTTATATTTTGTCTACTTATTTTGATTCTATATTACCTTTATGTGTTATTTTCTGTTTTGCATTTTTTTTTTTTTTTTTTTTTTATATTTTTTTGTATAGAAGTCGTTAGCTTGTGAGCTGACTTGTAGAACGAAGCAAGGTTTAGAATATAAAATCTGTTTTGTACATAAAAAAAATAATAAAACGGAGTAGAAAAAGCTGAAAATAACAACGTTAGTAGAATTAAAAAACAAAATTAAGGGGTTGTATGTTTCTGTTCGTTGGTTATTGTTTGTGAGAGTTTTTTGTGTTTGAGTATTGTTTTGTTGGTGTGAAAACTTATAATTTGTAGACTAATCTATAGTTAAGCTAAAATTTCTACGCGCGCATAATCACAAGTGGTTAGTAATTAATTTCTTATATAAAAATCCGGGCGATTCTACTTGATCAACTAGACCTTTTAGCCCCAGTTCTCATAATGACGGAGAGATTACATAAGTAGTCGTGGAAAAAGGAAGGCTCTACAAACACTCATGAAATTGTTTATCTGTTAAACATAATAAGCAGCTTTAATAACCATGCAAAATGGGGGTTTTGTTGTTTTTATCTAATTGGTTGTTTTTACTTTTATTAATATCATATTGATAAGAAATCAACATAGTAAAACGATTAGGAGTAAATATTATTGTTTAAAGTGTTATTTTGTCTGCTGATTATCCAGTACTTATATTGACTCCTATAAAACTTGCAATATGCGGGGGGGGGTCGGGAAAAACTGTGATGTGAGGATAGTTTTCTTATGCACCTAGGGGCATTGGGACGGGTTGCCTTCGATTGACCACTTTCTTGCTAGTCATTTCGTTATGAGTGTGTAACGACGAGGCTGATGACTTTTTTTTAAACGTCAAAAACGGTTTCTGCTACATGTCAAAATTAGGTAGGTTAGTTGATCAAATGTACTTTTTGTTGCAATATGTTTAAAACATTATGGCTGCTTTCGAGACTTTTCTTCTATACCAAGAACTTGATGCTTCGGTGTCATCACGCAACAACTTGATTTATTATTCCTTGATTATTCTTATGCAGCCACTGCTTCCCGTTTTTTATTGAGCGAGACAAGATAGGTGTCAAAATATGATGCTTCAGATGTACCCTGGCGAGGTTTGTTGTGGTACTGCCCGGAGATCCATGTTAAGACCCGTTGGTCATAAAGCACAAGGGTAATAGGCGACGCCAACGGGTGTTCCTTAAGCATTTGCAGAGAGGGCTTAGGGCATAGACAGTGTGTAGGCCAGGTGGGCACCGGCGCTTTTCGTTGGGCGTGGTTGTGCTTGACGATTGGGCCATTTTTAATTCCAGTGCAGAGGTCTCGCTCTCGCGCGCACCTTCGAAAGATGAGTTTTATAAGACTACTCTAGTGTTATTTCGATTATCCTTTAGGCGAGAGATATGAACATTTGTTTTGTTTTCTGTGCAGAAAGATTTGAATGTTAGGGGGTAGCTGGCGGTTTGAGATTGTAGGGTAAATGGGTTTTTTCGTTACTCAAGTATGTAGTTGTTAAAAAAAAGAAAGACCAAAATTGTAGTTTACTGAAGTAAAGTAAAGAAAGACACTTGTGTAGTATCTTGACCGCATAATATTCGATCATAAATCAACCGCCAGAAATTGTCGTCTAATACATTATTCTTCCTCGTTTTTGTAGACCGCGAATCTTTTCAATATTTTAAAGTTAAGTTTAATTTACAGTGAAGTTTCCTAAGGAATTTAATGTGGAGCAATTAATTTTTTAAGTAGTGTAGTAGATTATAGCTATAACTACTAAAAAAATAACCTCAATATATATGAGAAACCAGTCGTCAGAAAGAAAATGTTTAAGAGCGAATATGTGAAAAAAAAAATTAATAATATGTTTGTTGTACGTCCCACAAAGAGAGAAGGAAAATACGATTATTGTGGTAAAGTATTCTCGAACTCTTATCAAAACATGTTTGCGATCGGTCAAAGCTGGTAAATCTGTTATTATCAGCGTAATACAATGCCGAATCCAGACAAACATCTACGATTATTAGTGAGCATGCATAGAGATGCACTCTCAAGAATAAAAATGGCGGCAAATGTTAGTAGATTGGATATAGGCTAATTTAATGATTGTCAGATGGTAGATAACATGTGTCGGGGGAGAAGGCAATGAGTTCGTGTGTTTAGAGAATATAGTGTGCGTGAGGTTAGAGTGTGTATGCTTGTGTGTTATGTTGTGTTTGTGTGGTTTGTATGTTGTTGGTGGGAGAGGGTTGTGGGGTTGGTTGGTGGCTGGGGTTTGGGAAACCACTACAATACTTTGAATTCTTGTGTGGCTGGGCGGGGGTTGATTGGTGGATGGTGGGTTGCTATTAGTGAAGAGTAGAATATCCTTATCGAATGTAGAATAAATATAATGGAGATATGGGTTGGGGAACAAAACACACACGCAACACCAGCGTTGGAGGGTGGGTCGTGTAGCGGGTCGGCCTTTAAAGGGGCGGTTAAAACCGCCTTAACACTCCACCAAGTGTTTCGGCCAAACGAGTAGGACATAGTGGATGGAGGGTTCGTCGGCATTTCATTTATGTTTTTTTTTTTTTTTTTTTTTTTTAATGGTTTTCTAGGGGGGATAAATGCTTACTTATAATTTTGATTGTTTTAATTTGTATGTAATTGCTCTCTATGTAAATCTAGACCAAAACTTTGAGTTTTCGTTCAGCAACACATATTTCATAGAAAACCCTCGACAACTTTATTTTTTAAAATAAAAGAAAAATACTGAATAATAAATAGAGTAGCATGTGCTAGTGTTGCTGAGGGGGTGGATAGGGAGCGGGTCTCCGTGGGAGGTTGTCTCTTACTCGATTTAATGTGTTCATGATCGGGCCCATATTTTTATTTGTTTACCATGTGTGATCCCGTCTTCTGGACCCTGGAAAGCCATTTCTTTCGTCAAACCGACGTGCCCATACCCCGTTATGGGAGTTCTCGATAGTTGTGTTGTGTGATGCTGGTTTTGGGATTTATTTGTAAGCCATGGATTTTAATTGTCGTGTGGCGCATCATTTGGGTGTGATGCATTGATTTTTTGTTGTTTCAACTTTGGGGGGTGGCTAGTGCGGTGTGGGTGCGGTGGAATGTTTTTGTTAAAGCCCAATGGGTGGTTGGGGCGGTGTATTTGCTTGAGTATTTTGTGAGTAGCTGATGGTGTTTTTGTTTTGTGCTTATATTGACATGGCAGCCTCATCCCGCTCATTTTAATTGTTCAGTTTTTTTGATTTGAAGCTTTTTCAGTGGGGGGAGAGGGGTGGAGGGGGGGGGTTGTGGGCAGAGGACGGGTGTGTGGAGGGTGGGGGGGAAGGTGGGGGGAGGAGTTGGAGGGGTCTTGCTTTTCAAATTTGCCACCATACCATCAAAAATAAGTTTTGAAAAATTATAAACTCTACCAGTGGATAGACAAATCAAAGCAGTAGCAATATTGCTACCGAATTGATCCCATCCACCACTTTTAGAGCTTATACAGTGCAAACGATGGTAGACTAAATATCTCCATTGGGTGTGAAAAAACTTTTCCAAAAATTAAAGGCTCCATCAGTAGGATACCCCATTTGCCCCATCCCCTTAAAAATTTCATCATTTGGCAACATTGTAATCCCTGTGGCGTCTTCTAATTGAAGTGTATCTCTAATAGACGCCTCAGTGATTGTATACCTTATGGTATCAATGGTTGCATTTATTTCTAGAGTCCCATCAGCTTTAGTATTGGCAGTAGCAGTCTGCCAAAACTGTTTTACAAGGGAATCATAGATAGTTGGATTAGAAGTTAAGGCATACCTGAGGTTGGAACCTCGAAGAAAATCCACTATCTCAGCAAACCCTGCACTTTCGTCAGGTTTGCGCAAAAACCCCACTTGATTGTGTTTGTCACAATATTTTAATTGGGCCATTGGACAATCGTATCAATTACTTGGGTTTTGATGCGAGTGAGGGTGTAGATGCTGGTAACAGAACGCTTGACTATTTTCGTTATAAAATTAAAGAAGATTTTTACTTTGCGAAAAGGAGATAGCAATAAAAAGATAAGTATGAAAGAGAAATCAAACTTTATCTATATATAGCTTCTCTGAGAAACGATAATAGCGCCGTAAAAATCGGTAACGGTAACATTTAAACAGTGATAAAGCAGAAAAAAGTCAAATTTCCCGCAACCAGCATTAACAATAACCTACCAGTATTAAAAATTACACTACCAGACTTAATTTTGGTCAACCAGAATTAATTAAGAATCAACCCGAATTAACTCTTTTTCAACCAGAATTAAGTATTTACTAAAGATTTACAAAAGCTAAAACCTTATCACGTCTGCCTTTCATCTGCACATCCATGCTATGCCTGCAAAAATTAGTCTAGAACAAAGAAAAACATGCTGCAAGAAATTGTATAGACAGAATTAATGAAAACTAACTACCCGAATTAATACTGCTTAACTACTAGTATTAATATGACATAACTAATAGTATTAATATAAACTAACTAACAGTATTAAGACTACTTAGCTACCAGAATTAAACAAACTATACAACTAAGCCTCCCCTTAAATGTAGCTATGGGTTAATCATACCAATGCTAACCACCAAGTAATTAAACCGCGGTTCATCAAAAGGTTTGGTCAACAGGTCAGCTACATTTAAGTCTGTGTGAATTTTCTCAACACTAATGAGCTTCTTTTCATAACAATCTCTTATAAAATGGTGACGTATCTCGATGTACTTTGTCTTGGAATGATACATTGGGTTCTTCACAATGCAGATTGTGCTTTCATTATCAATGTGGATTTTGGTATTCATGAAATTGAAACCATAGTCCAGCAATCTATTTATCAATGATACACTGGGTTCTTCACAATGCAGATGTACTTTGTCTTGGAATGATACACTGGGTTCTTCAGAGCTTATTTGCCCTTGTTTAGAGCAAAGGGCAAGGTACTCTTCTCCTTTTCTCATTTTAGTTTAAATCTACTTATTGCTTATCTATTTCTTATTAATTGTTTAGAACTTCTTATTTATGCTTATATATGTTGCTTATTTCTTGTTTCTGCTTGCTTATAGTTTGAATCTTCTTTGTTCATGTTTTTTATGTGAAACTGTATATTTTAGCTTTAAACTGCTTATTCTTGTTTGCTTATTTTAAGTGCTCATCTCTGTGATTTAATTGCTTATTTGTGCTTATTTAAGCTTATTCTTAAACTATTTTGTGATTCCAAAGCTTTTTCATAAGCTGTCTAAGGCTTAAAAGTGGTTTTGATGTTTTAAAGAAGTGTTTGGGTTAAGAGCTAAAATGGGTCAAAGGAGTGTTAAAATTGTTTTGGGTCATCAAGCCAAACTTTGTCAAGCTCTTTTAAGTTTATTTAATTAGTTTTCAAAAGTTTTTAAAGTCTAAAATTAAGTTTTAAGGTGTTTTCTATATCTTCGTAGAATCTATTGTCTTAAAAATTTTTCAAACTGTTTACATTTGATTTTTGCTCAAAAGTTGTTTTAAAGTTTTGTTTACGCTTCATTTTGTGTCAAAATGCAGTAGGATAAAAGTTGGTTAAGTGTGCTTTAGTCTTGTGGATTTGGTATTCAATCTGTCATGTGTATGTTTAAGCTTTAAAGTTTTAAAAAGCCATTTTTAAATCACAAATTTAGATAAGTTAAAATTAGTTTTAGGATCTGATTTTCATAGCACAAGCTCATTATGCTATAAGCTCAATCTGTTTGAGCTTACTTTGGATTTTAAAACTCTTTTGCTAGATTATTTTGAGGTCTGCAATTAACTATTTGTCATTTAGAAACCAAAAACATAGTTAAAACAGCTTTTTGTCATTCCTTTTTCTAGCTTATTCTTTAATCTTATTTGCTTAGTTTTTGTGTGCATCTGCTTATTAATGTCCAAACTTAATCTGTTTCTACTTTATAGCTTAATTCATATGCTTATTTAGTCTTAATTCTTAGCTCAAAGTTGGTGCATAGTCCTTTTTAAACTGTTTTTGATGTCTGTTGTCCTGAGTGCTTTTTAAGAATTTTTAGTTCATTTCATTTGCTTATTCCTTGTCCCAAGTGCTTATTAGGTTTAGATGTTCATCTGTTTTCAGCTTATTTGATATTTCTTGTGCTTATTTTATCTTATTCTTAGCTTAAATTTTGTCAAAATTCCTTTCAAACTGTTTTTTATGTCATCTGCTTTAATATCTTTTTAAGTGCTTTCTAGCTTATTTTAGTTGCTTATTTTAAGTCTTTTATGCTTATTAAGGTTTAGTAATAATCTGTTTTGAGCTTATTTATTTCCCTTGTTGCTTATTAGGTCTAAAAAAACCAAACAGTTAGTAAATAGTCACTTAGCTCAAAAGCCAAGTCTGTCACCTTTTATTAGCTTATTTCTAGCTTATTTTTAAGTTTTGTTAAAAGTTCCTTTTTTAAAGTTTGTTATTCTTGCT
>BQNB010101644.1:0-21008 GCA_026074375.1 Tanacetum coccineum | reverse complement strand
AAAAAATTTGAATTTTTACATTGTTGGAGACGCGACGCCGTCGGGTGTTAACCCCGACGCCGTCTCCAGGCACTGTGAAAAATTCTTCTTCGTTTTTAATGAGAAATTTCCTGCACGCAATTTTATTAGTTATTTCTGTAGAAAGCACCGCATAAAAACCTGGAATTAATCATTACAATCATACGACTCGAAACTGACGCAAATTAATCTAAACAATTTATTTTAAATGTTTGAATTTGGTCCTTAAAAATCAGATATTTTCCCTTATACTTATTTTGTTGCAAAATACCTTTGATTTTAAATAAGACGAAGTTATAAACAAAAAAAAGCATGATTACAAAGTGATTCAAACATAAAAGGATAAATGAAAAGAATTAAAACACACGACACTCCTAATATGCGAGAAAGATAAAATTGGGTTGCCTCCCAAGAAGCGCGTTTCTTTATTTACGAGTCTTGTAGCTAGACTCGAAGTCACAAGTCGTTACGTGACTTCTCCTTTATCATCCCTGTTAGGCCCTAAATTACCAACATCAGTTATGTCTTTCCACTCCAGTTGTGGTGTATTTCTATGTTCTTTATTGTATGCAATGGTGTTGGGGTTTCCCTTTCTTTCTCGTTCTTCTTCCTCAGCCTTGCTATCACAGTTGATATTGATGTCTTCTCGGCTGATCTTCCCTTCTTCCTCATTTCCTTCTGGATTATCATCATAGGGGTCGCTTTGTTGCTTGGGATGTATCGTGATGGTGTTGATCGAAGCATAGATATGGGTTGAGCATTGTGGGTCTTCATTTGGGTAAGAACGAGCAGACAAAACTAAAGTTATGGTGTTAACATTCAGTTTTGGGTTCTTAACCGTGTTGCTGGGGAGCACTCCTGTCATTCGATCTGTAATGGCTTTTAACACTGTGTCGATTAAGTTGGTCATCTCGCTTTGTTGTTGTTTGAAATCGGCTTCAAACTTGGACAATCTGGCGTCTTGAGATGCCATGAAGTTGGACACCAATCCTTCTAGATTTGATTGACTGTTAAAGTTTTGAGGACTGTTGTTGAAGGAACGGTTCGGGATTAAACCGTTGGGTTGGAACCAATTAGGTGGGTTTAAAAAATTATTTTAGGAATTTTGGGATTTTCTCCACCTAAGGTTTGGGTGACTTTTCCATGACGGATTGTAGGTGTCACCAAGATTATTTTTCTCAGGTTTGAAAGTGTACCACTTACCTCCCGCTTCGTCGGTATGCGAGGATGCATATTCAACAAAGGCTTGTTCGGGATCTTCCATGCAATACTGAGTGTCGTGGGGACCACTGTAGATTGCATCGTAGCAAGATGAGCTTCCATCAAGTGTTGGACTTGATTATCGAGCTCGATGAGGTGGCGGTCGAATGTACTCGGGACATTTTGAGGCAAAGAGATTCCCTTGATCGGTTTAGCAAAATCTCTTGGGTCGTTCCAACTTTCGTTGTCATAGAGGGTGGGGTCCTCTAATAATGCCCAGGATTCTTCAGAGTTTCTGTCACGAAGCTTGCCACCGACCGATTGGTCAATGGTTCATTTTGTGACGGGATTGACATGGTCATAAAATATTTAGACTTGGAGCCAAAGATCGATGCCATGATGAGGGACTTTTTGGAGTAAGTCCTTGAAACGAGTCCATACTTCTGAGAGAGATTCTCCTTGATGTTGTTGGAACATCATGATATCGTTGCGGAGTTTTGCGATGCATCCCGGTGGAAAGAATTGAGTAAGGAAACGAGTAGTAAGATCCTCCCATGTGGTGATGGATCCTGCTAGAAGACGTTCATGCCAGTTGCTAGCTTGACCGCGATGGGAAAATTGAAATAAACGCAGGCGCATTCTTTCCCTATTTTCACCGTCAAGGTCAAGTGAGTCCAAAAGTTTTAATAAATCCTTGAGGTGTTGGTTTGGATCCTCGGACCGAAGTCCGTGGAACGAGCATCAGTTTTGCACCAACCGGATGGTGTCGGATCGAAGAGGTACCACGTTGTTTCCTACGGGGAGCTCAATGGTATTCCTGTAGCCCTCGTGGCTAGGTTTGGAGTAATCTCCAAGAGTACGGATAAGATTCGTGTCTCCCATGGTAGTTGACGAGAATGGATTACGAAACAAATAACACAAAGAAAAGATAGACTACGAGAAAGCTAATGTACTGGAATTAAAATTCTCACTTTATAGGAATCAAGTGAGTAGAACTAAGTTAAACAATGGTCGAAACCTAACTATTCCCCATGCAGCAGCGCCAAAAACTTGATGTGAGGGTCGTAAGGACTTCAACACAAAGTTTTACAACTCCCTAGGCAGTGTACCTAATCGTTGCAGTGTAGCATAGGCAAGACTCAGGGGTTGTTATCGTTCTCTAGGGGAATAGGTTGGGAAGGCTCGAACACGGTCTAACAGAATTCTACGGGGTTGAGAGAAGATTCTTTTTGTGTTTTTATATTTTATGGAAAGCAGGTAAATATCATGATTTGAGAGGTTGGTTTGATTAACTAATAATTAAGCTAATTATAATCTATGCTACTAGTGATAACTTAATGATAAAAAGATGTATTTACCTAATCATGCACTACTCCTCAGATTGTTTCTTCTAGATCTGCTACCTTGTCACACTTGTGATGATCTATGTAAGTATTTCCTAGGTCATGAACGGATTACACAAACCCGCCATCTATTTAATATTTTGTTATGGCAACGCACAAGTAAGGTAGTATGAAGACTATTACAAGGCCCCTAAGAGTATATTAAATGCACGTGAAATAACTTAAGAGGGATCAACCATATTAGGGGTAAGGTAGTATGAAGACTGTTACTGATGGTATCCTTTCTACACTACTCGCGTTTCCTTAGACATGTCAACAGCGATACAGACAAAAGCTGGTTTTCTAAAGCCTAACGCACACATTCATCAACAAGAAGCAACATCAAAAGGATCTACAACCTAAGTTTCATGTAATCATAAGTAAATACAAAGGAGGGTTTAGCCTAGCATGTTAAAGATAAAGCAAGAATGTAAATGAATCACACAACACATAGACATATTGAATGATTAATGACAAATAACCTTACTTGATTAAAACATGGATTCAAGGTAGTAAAATAAGGTTTTGAGGCCCTAAAAATGACCTAAAAAGCTGTTGAAACGACTAGGGTTTGTCTCCCTAAAATTATACAAAGTTACATACTTAAAACCCTAAAAACGGTTTTATATTTATAGAGATATCGATGCAACAACGTCGCTTAGAAAATCTTGGACGCTGTTGCCAACATTAGATGAAATAAGATCCACATTAAGTTCGGCACAGCTCTACTGCCGTTTGCGAGATTCGCTAAACAACCCGTCACTATATAGATCAACGACGGCATCGCTTAGGCCTAACTGATGCCGACACCACCACTAGTAGTATAAATCTTCAAAGGAAGAAATGAGAATTATGTAGGTCCGTTGATGTGGACTGTCGAGTTAGGTCAATTATTTGATTATCAAGTTTTAAATTTATATTACAGACAAACCTAAAACAGACACATTACAACGAGCATAACCCGGTCAAATTGAGTTTGCGGTATGTAGGGTGTCCCCTCACACTAAGTGTGGAACATTAATCTTGTTAATTCTACAGTTTTTTAATATCTATTTACTGGTTAAACCTCTCTATAACGTTGTCTAATGAAAGGGGTTTTTAAGCCTAGGGAGACTAGGCACAGGTTCGTGGAAACAAATATCAAATCAATAGACATAAACAAAAAGGAAGAATATTAGAAGAAGAAAAGCAAATACAAGCCAAATGATAGAAAACAATAATTACCATATTAAATCCGGTTTTCAATGCGGTTGTTTGATTATAGTAGGTGCAATGAATTTACTTATCTCGACGTTGCATATCAATCTTAAGAACTTAAGCAGGACATCATCCTAAAGGACCTAGCCACGATTAACCTGTCATAATTAACACATCCGCCACAAAGCATTCCTTTAGTTTAGTTTATAATCTATCTTAAAGAATTACAGCAGTGGTGACCAGTTAAAACCCTATCCCAACATGACTTTACCCACTTATTTGTTTGACGGTGTTTATATACTGGTAGACCCTATTCCAATCTTTATCAGTCAATTAAGAGCATGATTGTTGAAACATAAACGGGTCACCTATAGGTCCAACTAAGCTCATAATTTAAAGACAAAGACATAACGTTATTTGTGATCATATTGGTCCAGTAATATGAAACACGATATGGAGAGCTATCCGGGTATCTAGATTACTTGGTCCGTATCACTAGATCCAGTTGAATGATAGGTCGCATATTTAAACAAATAAACAAGTATAAGGTGATAAACATAATTAAACAATCAACGATAAATTAAGAAATCGATTTTAAAACAAACCAAACATTGAACTTTCATTAAGATGGCTAATACCCGAGTTATTGCCCACAATTACCATTTGTATATATAAAAAATGTAAACAAACAATTAAAATCAAAATGAATTAAGAAGTAAAAAATTAACACGATGTCTTATATTGTAGTCATTGATCAATGCTTGACCTTAGGTGGCTAATCTTCTAAAATTCGTCTTTAATGAGTATGGTATAAGGAATATGATATGGCACACTGAAAACTCATTTTTGAGTCTCCTATTTATAGTGTCTGAAAAAGACTCGATACGCCGTATCTGGCAAGGTCAATACGGCGTATTGGGCTGGATTCCTTAGAGTGCGCTCTATGTTCAAATCAATCAGTGACATCATTCCCAATTTACTTGATTTACTGTATCTTCGAATAGTTATCTTCATGGATGAGGCGTATGTAGACAGCATGGATACGCCGTATTGGGAATTGGTCAAACGCGTTTTCTTGTGAAGTCTTGGCGCAGATACGCCGTATCTCTTTAGTTGGATACGCCGTATTGGTGAAATTTCAGCAATCTTCATATATCTTTGTTTTGGCTCCAAATTATGCGCCTTTTAGCATGTCTTTACAAAACACTCCTGAATTACTGCATTTATCAACTTTAAAGCAATTAAGTACCAAATAATGTAATAATTAAATAAAAGTGGGCAAAACATATGGGACAAATGATATAATAAAGTGACGTTATTTGATATCATCAAATATCTCCCCACTTGAATCCTACTTGTTCTCAAGTAGACTTTAGAAAAAGTTTTAGTTTCTGAAAATGTGTCCCAACTGAAGTTGAGGTTTTTCCGTTTAAGCATCGTTTTGTCCTAATCACCTGTACATAACCGAGCTCCCATGAAAACACTCAGATCACTCAACTAATCTAGGGTGCAACATTTAAGTAGTATGCTCAATTGCTCGGTCGTTGTAACACCCCCAAAAATTTGTCGTAGCGGAAATATGTCCGGGGGCGTTACTTCAAAATACAACAGCACAAGATACAAGAGAACGACCTCTAAATATGTCGTTTGAAAAGTAATCTCGTTGATTTTCTTGAAATTGATATAAGATTTGTCCTATAATTGCATAACAATGAAAAGCTTGAAAGCAATACAACGAGATTTGATCATTTGTATGTAAGTAGAAATCCATGAATGAAATCTTGTCAATTTAGACTCCAATGCACATCAGATAATCCAAGCATCTAATTCACCTGAGAAAAATAAGCTTAAAAGGGTCAACATAAAGTTGGTGAGTTCATAGGTTTGTTTAAGGATAAATGTTGCACCAAAGATTTGCAAAGCGTGTATGACCATTTAAATCCTTATAATAGTCACAAAAGTGTAAGTATGAAAGTTGGACCGCAATTGTTCAAAGTATGCATGATAATTAAAACCATCACAAAATGTTTCAAGTATGTATTGCCCAATGAGTGATTACGATTACTCTAAGTTCATGAAACCGATGCACTATGTACCCATTGTAGGTGTCCCCTCCAAGAACACCCGGGCAGTAATGAATATGTACCCCTCGCAGGTGTCCCCTCCAAGAACACCCGGGCAGTAATGAATATGTACCCCTCGCAGGTGTCCCCTCCAAGAACACCCGGGCAGTAATGAATATGTACCCCTCGCAGGTGTCCCCTCCAAGAACACCCGGGCATTTACTTGTAGTTATCAGTTCAATCCGCTTAAGCTAATCCGTAATCATTTCAAAAGTAAAGTATGTATTTGTGACCAAAAATGAAGTCAAGTAATGTATCCCATAGCGAGCTATGTAAATGAGTATGTAAACCAATTTGTAATCAACCATGTAAATGCATTTGCAAACAAGCATGTTCTCACCCCAAAAATATATGTAAAACAAGTAAAACATGGGGCTATAAACTCACATTGATGTTGTAGAACGATTGGCAGAACTGCACATATTAAGCACAGCACAAACGGAAACCGGAACGGCTCGACCCAGAAGTTATGGTTTATCTTAACGGTTATATCCTACTAGCCTAGGATAGTGTATTTGGGTTTTCCGATGGATGAGTACATCAACGCGACACGTTGATAAAAGATTTAGATCTTAAGTTGTAATAGTTTGGTGGTTGGTTAAATAAAGTAAATCAAAAATAAACGCAAAGTGTGTAATATATGCCGTATATATCACTTATGAAAAATAACAATTATACAACTCATACCGTGAATTATATGACAAAGACAAACAATCCAAAAATTAATATGCAATGTATAATACTTTGCAAGTATTATATAAGAAGTGCGAGTAAATAATTAAACCAAACAGATTGACATGTTTTCGGAAATCACCACTTAATTAAATAAAAGTTCTTGTATAAAAGTAAACACACGTTTTAAAGTCTTTACTTTGTCCATTAATCGGGAATTATAAAATAATATTTTATAATTTAGTATTCGTTTTCTCGACGGGTCTTAGTTAAACTAGTTGTCTCATTTACAAAAGTGTAGTTCTCGTTCGTTTATCTGGTGATTGTATAATTACAAATTAACGATCTTAAGACTATATAACTTTATCTTTTATCTGTTTTTCTAAAATAGTAAAAATTATAATGAAATTTATTTATTAAGTATATAACTTTTTATAATTTCAACATGAACTATTCGTTATACCACGTTTCCTATTTTCGCAAAACTCAACGTTTTCCCTTAATCAATATATGTTGCAATTATTCGCGTTTCAATATTTCAAACACCCGCGTGTTTTAGATATAATATGTATATATATGTTATTATATTTAAACTAAACAAAATAATAAATATCATATTTATTTAACCATTTAAACCACCAATATATATCCGGTTTTATATTTATAAATCTCGTAATAATTTTATTAATCGATTATTATAAATCAAGCACGCCCTAAAGGCTGTCTCTAAAACCAAACGCACCCTTATGTCATTTCTGATTAACCAAACGCACCCTTAGTGTATTTCTGCTAAAACCAAACACACCCATATGGCGAATCTGCCAAACCAAACGCACCATCTCGTGCTTCACTTAGAACCAAACACACCCCTTGGTGCTAAACCCTCAGCCAAACGCACCCTAACTGCTGCTAATAAACCAACCAAACGCACCCTTACTGTTTTTGATAAACCCAAACACCCCTAATCTGCTATAATAACCAACCCCACCCTAATCTGTTATAACCTAACCAAACGATCCTAAATCTATTTCATATAAACCCAACGCATCCTTGGTCGGGTTTTTAATCAAACCGAATGCACCCTTGGTGCAAACAACCACAACCAACGCACCATCTTTCTGTTGTAATAAACCACACGTACCCTTTCCTGTTGAAAAACCAAATGCACCCTATTCGGTTTTCGGCCTACCCAAACGCACCCTAACTGATTTCTGTCAAACCAAAAGCACCTATTTTGGTGTTTCTATCACAGCCAGACGCACCCTTGGTGCTTAACTCAGATCCAAACGCACCCTTTGGTCGTTTTATGAAACCAAACGCACCCTAGGCTATTAAGAGCAGCCAAACGCACCCTTATCGATGCTTATGAACAAAACAACCGCACCCTGGTCTGTTTTATAAACACCAAACACACCTTAATTCGTTTATGAACCAAAACACCCTTTTGGGTTGCCGGCAGTAGTGGTGGTAGCGTGGTGACGTGATGGTGGAGGTGATAATACGACTGGTGGCTGTGTTAGAGTGGGTAGCAGCCGGATGTGATGATAATGATGATGAGTGGCTGCGTGGTGGGGATGTTACGTGGCATGGTGAGGATAGTGTGGTGTGGCTGTGGTGACGAGGGTGGTGCGACAGTGAGGTGGTGGCGGCTGTGGTGTGTTGGAGATGATGACGAAGGTGATATGGTGTAGATCGGGCTAGATCGGGCCGGATCTACATATTTATAAAGTTTTGGGTTCGCCGGAGTTTGGCCGGAAAAGGTGGCCAGAAATGATGGCGGCGGCGGTGGGATACTCGCTGGAAAAAATGGTTTCGGTCAGAAAAGTCCGCCAGAAAAGTTTTCCAGTGGCGGCGACGGCGGCGGTGGTGGCCGGCGGCGGCTGGCCGGAATCCGACGGCGGTTGCCGAAAATGAGGAGGAGAGAGATGAGAGTGTGTTATAAAAGAGTGAAATGAGAAAAAAAAAATTATAAAAGTTTTATTTATATTAAAACTTTAAAAGTAAATGACAAGTGCATGATAGTGTAGGGTTAATTTTATAAATTCTATCACAGGGACCAAAAGTGTAACTTTTGAGTATTATTTTGTAAAATAGTGGTTCGGGACTCGTTTGAGTGACTTAACGGATGTTTCAAAATACGAAACTTGCGCCATTGTTTTCCAAATCATTTTTCTGATAAAAATGAGTATTTACTTGATAGTATTTCATAAATATTTTTATAATATTTATAGAAATGTTTGTTATTTATTAAGTGACCCGGTTACGCCTTGTCCGAAATAAAAATGGATTTCAACTCGAATATTCGCGTTAACAACAACGCTTTTGGAATAAAATGTTAAATGATTTATTTTAAGTATTTCTATTAAATAATAGTGATAATTAAAAATAATTTTTAATTAATTTTGGTGTCATACCCATGTGTGCAGTTTTTAAAAACTTTTGGCAGCTGGTTTTAGGCCCTCTTCTTGCTTGTTTTTCAAATCTCGGGTAAAACTAAGAAGTATGTCCGAAATATCGTTTACATTAAATTGCTTAATGGTCCGATCGTGAAACGTGATTTAGTGAATTCGTTTTTGATAAATAACTATGAATTAATAAATGTCCTTTTTTGCGTTTTCGGAATCAAATAAGTAAAAAATAACATTGTATCTCGAGGTGTGTAATATAAATTAACGATTTAATTATAGAAATATGTTCTGAAAATTTTACCGTTATGCGTAAATCGATTAATGTGACAATAAAAAACCAAAAGTCCAAGAATTCAAGTCAGCCTTGAAGAGCAAATGATAGAAATATTCCCTTTAAAATTCCAAAATTCCTGGATGTTACACATATCTCTTTTAACTGGATCTCCCCGCTTACATATCAACCCCTTCACCACCATCACCCTGTTACTTCTGCCTTCTTTTGAAAGTTCCCTATAATGAAGTGTCATGAAGCACTGTCTTCTAAGCTCAAAGCATCTCGACCTATAGCAAAGTATCCAACAAAATTACCATAAGATGATGTGTAAAGTGATGTAATTAAGTAATAATGCCTAGATCCTCGTTTGATAAAGCAAATAACTAAAACCACTAAGTCACCTACCAGCTTGTGAAACTCATCAATATATTCAGACTGACTCTTGCCCGGATGCATGTGACAAGTATATAACTTCTTTTTCAAGTACAAACGATTAGCTAAAGAATTTTTCAAATATAAAAGTCTCTACAGTTTTCAAAAATCCCTGCTGTAGTCGTCTCCTTGTTGATCTCCCGTAGGACCCGGTCACCCAAACACAAGATCAATGCGCCGTAAGCCTTTTCCTGAATGACGTTATCGTATGCCACTTTAGTGGATGAAGGTAACTCCAATAATGCTGTAACTAAGCCATGTTGTTCCAGCAAAGCCTTCATCCTTACCTGCTATAACCCGAAGTCACTCTTTCCATCGAATTTCTCGATGTCAAACTTTGTCCCCGTCATCATCCTTTAACCCTTTTTATATTTTGATAACCTTTATGATATATACCCCACAAAACCGAATCAAACAAAGTACCTTGTGCAAAATTGCTTTGTTATAGACCTTTACATAATTGACACATTTTTTTACTATTAAACATAACCTTGGACAAAACCTTCATGCCACGAATAATTAATAAAAACTATCGATTAAAGAAACACATCCTTAGAATATAACCTTGATTTTTTTTCATTGCTAAAAAAAAGACCTTGTGTACTTCTTCTTTTTCGTCGATACCTCGACAAAAACCCGAAATAATACCAGAATCTCGCCACCTTTCTGTAAACTGAAAACCGCAAACCTTAAGATTTCGTTAACCCGTGTCAATAACTTTGACAACTCGATAACCTATTAACACTTTTAAGTCGATAACTTTTTGCCCCTTGAAGTCCAAGAACTTGAACACAAATAACCCTTTGTTGTTAAATACTTGGTAGCCTAAACAGAGCTAGTCACACTTCTGCTCCTTCTAGAAAAACCAATAGCAAAGAAAAAACCTCGTGTCTTTTTTCGATCGTCTAAAGAAACCCTCTTTTTCAAGAATGCCAGTGATATTAACTTTCGCCTTGATTTCAGAATTGATGAGGTGTCATTTTATATATTTTTTCGGGGTCATTTAACCCCCTAAATAATGCAAATATCACTAAAATACGCGCTTAATCGTTTCTTTTTGTGTTTTTAGCACTTGAATGGCTTTTGGAGGAAATACATGTGACTTGGGCTCATTTTGGTAAGAAATGGACGAGATTACATATCTACACCAAAGTCAAAGAAGAAAAGGGCACACAGACCTTGGAGACGGCGTTACAATTACTTGTGACGACGTCAAAAAATCAAAGAGACGGCGTTAAAGAATTTGAGACAGCGTCAGGACTTAACCGACATAGTGAAGCCCTAGAAGATTCGATGAAGCGACGGTGTGCGCGTTTTTCTATATATACAAACTCAAAATTAGGGTTTTAAGTGTGGAACTCGGAAGTCAATAATGTAGGGTACGATTATTTCACAATTAAGATAGGGAAAAGTTTCCGTTATATAGGGTTATAAAAACCCTCTTGTATCACCATCAACTCCATGTTTTGATCAGTGAAGTTCTTTATCTTTTAATCTTTTAATATGTCTATGTGTTGTCTGATTAATTATTGTTCTTCGCTTCTCTTTAACATGCTAGGCTAGATCTTATAGTGTTTGCTTATGATTGTATGAGAATTAGTTTTTAGATCCTTTTAATATTGCTTCTTGTTAATGGGTGTGCGCGTTAGGCTCTAGAAAACTAGCTTCTTAATTGCTTGCGAAGACATCTAGGGAAACGTGACTGTGTAGAAAGGATACCATCGGTAACAGTCTTTATACTACCTTACTCATCTATGATTGATCACCTTTTAATTATTTTAATGTATGTAATTTACCCTTAGGGGCCTTGTAATAGTCTTCATACTACTTTACTTGTGCATTGCCTTAACAGAATATTACATAGACGGCGGGTTCGTGTAATTCGTTCATGACTTAGGAAATACTTACACATCGCATCACAAGAGTGACAAGGCAATAAAATTAGGAGAAGAAAACTAAGGATCATGCATGATTAAGTAAACACATTTATTTACCTATCGAGTTTCCACACATTAGTTTCGATTTAATTTTAGTTATTAGTTTAATTAGTTTAAAACCAAAACCTTTTCAAACCAGAGATATTAATTGCTTTTTTAAAAATATAAAAATACAAAAATAATCTTCTTTCAACCCTTAGACCTAAAGTATGTTTATTTGTTGAAACCTCCAACCTATTCCCCTAGAGATATAACAAACCCCTGAGTCTTTCTTAAACACACTACAACGTTAGTGTACTTTGGCCTATGGAATTGTAAAAATCACTGGTGTGTTTACAACGATTGCAACAAGTATTTTTTGTGCCGCAGCCAGGGTAACAAATAAGAACACAAATTGGATTTTGGCTACACCAAAAAAGTGTACACTATACATAAAGTCACACATGATTTTTTCCGAGTGTGTGAGACTAAAAGGTCGCGTGACGTAGGGACCAATCGGTCACAATATTGAGTTAGTAGCTGTATCCCATTAAAAAACAGTGACCAAAACCTTAACAGTGTGACAAATTAGGTACAAATTTAGTTGATTAATCAAATATTTAGTGACCTAAACACTGTATATCCCCACAAAACATATTTTTTTTAATTAGTCGCGAAACAACTAAGCATAAAGTGTCCAAAAGTAGTTAATAAAGTGTGACCATATGGTGTTTAAAGTGAAGTTAAATGTGTATATGTGCGACTATTGTTCATGTCCAAAGGCCACATAAAGTTTTAGATGTTGGTGTGACATTTTGTAATTATATAGTCACACAAAACATTTTTTTTTGTATTTAGTCACATACAATTAAGCATTAAGTGATCAAAGTGTTAAATAAATTGTGACCATGATGTTCCAATCTAAATTAGTAATATTGTGTGACTAATGATCATCAAATGGCCACATGGAATTTTATAATTTTGTGTGGCCCTTTTGTAATATTTCAGTCACACAAAGCATTGTTTTTTATTGGTGTCTTTTAGTCACATACAATTAAGCATAAAGAGACCAAAAAGTGTAATAAGGTAGATCATATGTAGTTTAAAGTGAAAAAATGTCTATTAAGTATGACTATTATCTCCAATGGCCACATGAATTTTATGTTTGTGTTGACCTTTTGTAATATATAGTCACATAAAGCATGTTTTTATTTGTATAAAGTTCACTTACAATTAAACATAAAGAGGCCAAAAGTGTTAAATAAGTGTGAGTCATATGTTGTTTTTAAAATGAAGAAATGTGTATTTTTTGTGACAATTGATCATTCAATGGCCACAAGAATTAATGTTTATGTGTGCCTATGGTAATATAAAAGTCACACAAAGCATGATATTTTTTTGTATATAGTCACATACAAGCAAAAGTGAACCAAATTGTTAATAAGTGTTACCATATGGTGTTTAAAGTTTATTAAAATGTAAATTTGCGATTATTGATCATCCAATTGTCCCACATAGAATTTATGTTTCTGTGGCCTTTAAAAATATTTGATCCATCAACAATGCATGATTTTTTGGGGTATTTAGTCACATACAATTAAGTATGCCTGAGGCCAACAGTGTTGAAAACTAAGTGTGACCCTAAAGAAGTAAAAAAGTTAAGTAACAATGTAAATATAGTACCTATTTAATCATTCCAATTGCCACATAATTTATAATATAGAAGAGTGCCATATGTAAATACTAATTCACACAAAGCATGATTGAATTAGTAAAATTAAGTCACAAACAATTAGCAAAAAGTTGGTCCAAAGTGTAAATAAGTTATACATATGGTGTTAAATGAAGAAAATATTTATTATTATTGCAAGGTTATAAATAGCGTGAGGCGTGGCGTGGCGGCATGGCCAAGCCTCACGCCTTTGCGAGCCATGGCGAGTCATGGCGTTTTTAAGGCGTGACTTAAAGCGGCACAAAATATGAAAATATTTATAAATTTATATATTTATATCATATTACAAATATATTGAGTTTACAAAAAGTGTCATACATAAGGAATAAAGTCAAGAAACTATCTTTGCATGTAATCTTTTTCATTTCTATATAAAAATACGATTTTTATCGAAATTGAATTCAAAAAAGCCTCTACGCATCATGTTTTATCGCGTCTTATCATGTTTTTTCACTCCTCGTCTCACGTCAAGCCTTAAGCCCAAGCCTTGGTGTATTACGTGGAGTGAAGGTCACGCCTCGCGCCTTTGCGAGGCTTTTGCCAGGCCTTTGCGCGCCTTTTAAAACCATGCTAGCACCTCATGGTATTGTTTTGATACGTAAGACTAGTTTTATTCTTGTTATTTTACAAAGTTTCGACAAAAAATTTAACCGAAGTCGGTAGAAACAAAATAAAACAAATGTGTATTATGGTAGCTAGGGCTGTAAACGAACCGGACGAACACGAACGGAGCCTTGTTTATGTTCGTTCATTTAATTTTAACCGACTTTAAAGAACATGAACCTGAACGGAAAATTTTCTTGTTAGGTTGTTTATAATGAAGTTTTAGGTGTTCTTATTCGTTCATTAGAAAACTAAAGAACTTAAGTTACGAAACATAAACGGTCTAAACATAATGAACGTAGAAAAAAAGAACATAAAATTTATCAAATTATGCATAATATTTTGTTTTATAAGTGTTGTTTTTGTTTAAAATACCAATTTTAGAAGTATACAATTATAAAAAATATATAATATACGAACATAAACAAATAAATGAACATAATGAACGCATAATCGGACGTTCACGAACATAAACGAACGGACGTGACTTTTGTTCATGTTCGTTTACTTAATTAAACGAACGTAAAATAATGTTCATGTTCGTTCATTTAATAAATAAACGAACATAAACGAACTTTTTACCGAACAATTCATGAAATGTTCACTGAACGTTCAGTTCGTTTACAACCCTAATGGTAGCTCATAAGTTAATTTTAGAAGATAGACGACCTTAGTGAGAACATTTTATTGTTTGGGTGGGCTCTAGATACGTTATCTCATTATTTAAAACTAGACGGGTACTCGCGCAATGCGGCAACGGGTGCCCTGTGACTATATTTTGCGGCGAGTAAATGTTATTCGGTTAAACGTTTTTATAACAACAACTGTACAAATGAATGATAATTTAAATTAAAACAACTTTAAGCAATAACAATTCAAAGTATTTCATATCAAAATAAACGTAAGATCCAAACGAAAGAAAGAAACACATAAAAGTATCATCTTTGAAACATAAGTTAAAATAGACCGGTACCCGCGCGTTGCGGCGATGAGTTCCCGTATAATTAAATCTTTCGGCGAGGGGATAGGCGAGGTTCAAGGACCAGAAGAACCTTAGATGACTAAATCTATTGTGTGTGAAGTATGATTAGTTTGTGTTGTAGCTTTTTGATTCTTTCATAAACAATGAGTTCTTTTTATATTAAGATTTTATAACTGACATATTAATAACTTTTTTTAAGTTTTATATGTTACAAGTATTGATATGGTGGTTACTTATTTCCCATTAAATCACTTATTTGATCATTAATACGACGGTTCAAACTTTTGTGGTGTACAAATTTGATTAAGATTTTGAATCTTCATAACAAGAAATGTTTTGGTCTCTTAAAAATTTTAAGACTTTTAAAATCAGAATGCTCTAAATGCTTTATAAAGTAGTAGAGATAGAGATAGAGAAATAGAGATAATTTTACAAAATCTATTAACATTAGGTTTACCTTAAACATCCATGAGAATCAAATCTTTAAATTTTGTATCTGAAAAATTGTACGATAAGAACAGAACATCAAAATAGATCGAAAACTACAAACACGTATAAAAAATACGTAAAAACCAACAAATCATCATTTTTAAATTTTCATTCATTTTATCATTTTCCCCCGTATCTTATTTTTAAGATACTAAAAACTACAAAGACATCATAAGAAAACTTAGATTTTAAACTCTAAATTCAAACAAAATTATCACATATACTAATCAAAATGAAACATGAGGTCGGAGGAGATGACCAGATCCTATGTAAGGCGACAACGAAGATAAACTCATCAAACTAAAAAATACGGAAAGCAAAACTAAAAAAGAATGGTATCTATACTTAAAAGTTAAGATATCTTTTTTCTGGCATCACCTTCTTCATCAGTATCTATCATCACCGGCACAACCAACATCGACCTTTTCCATAATCCACCTGGTAGATTGTGTTAACCCATTAAGTATCAGATCAACACTTAGCAGTAGGACATTATAGAGAAGTAACAAGAACAAAAAAAATTAAAGCAGAGATAAAATTATTACCATTCGAAATCTTCATCATGACATCTCCATATTCACTTTCAAAACAACTATTAAAACCACAAATAGAATCACATGTTAAAAGGAAGCAAAAAAAAAAAAAAACTTAGAAACTACCAAGAGATACTGATCTAAACATTAAAACTCTAATAACTTACATCAAAGGTGGAGTTTGTGGTTTTTTAGGGGATGGAATGGAGAGAAAGTTTTGCTTATCACGAATTAGGTGTGGAGAGTTTTATATTGAATTGGGCTGTTTTTAATTCATTGATTTAAAAGGAGTTGTTATACCTTTGAGTGGCTTGTTACTAATTATATTAATATGGTTTTATGGGCTGCATTAATATTGTGTGTTATTACAAATCTTTCTATAACAAAAAACGTTTTGTTTTTAAAATTTTAAGACTTCTAAAATTAGAATGGGCTAAATGCTTTATAAAGTAGTAGAGAACTAGAGATAATAAGGATTTGCGAAGAAAGATGAGTAATCGAAAATATGATCACTACGCCAACAATTATCACTATGGTTTTTAGATAGATAGGTATCCAACATATTAACTTTGTTCGCTAAGTTACCATTCTTTTTTTTTACTTTGGGGATTGGACTATCAAAACGGTTATCTTTGTATCGAAAGTTATCGGTGAGGTTGCTTGTGTTGTTCCCATTGCTTATCAGCGTGGCATTTGACTTTTGATACAAATAAATTACTGAACTTTGCGAATTTGTTCACCTGAGTTACTAAACTTTTTGACTTTTTATACACACATTTTTATAAACACATTCTCATACACCTTCTTTTTATACACATTTATATACACACTTTTATACACACATTTTTATAACACATTTTTATAACACGTTTTATACTTATTTTTTATACACACATTTTTATACACATGTTTATACACACATTTTTATACACACATTTTCATACACATTTTTATACACACATTTCTATAGACGGTTTTATACACATGTTTTTATATACATTTTTTCTTAACTCTTTTATATTACACCGTTTTAGTGACACGCGTTTTTTATATAAAGATATAGGTAAAAAAAAGTGTGTATAAAAATGTGGGTATAAAAACGTGTATAAAAATGTGTGTATAAAAAACATGTATAAAAATGAGTGTGTAAAAACGTGTATAAAAATATGTGTAAAAATATGTATAAAAATGTGTGTATAAAAACGTGTATAAAAATACATGTATAAAAATGTGTATAAAAACGTGTATAAAATGTGTGTATAAAAATATATATAAAATGTGTGTATAAAAAACATGTATAAAAACGTGTGTATAAAAACATTTATAATAATGTGTGTATAAAAACGTTTATAAAAATGTATGTATAAAATGCGTATAAAAACATGCATAAAAACGTGTATTTTTTAGAGGTAGTTATAGATGAACAAAACAACAAACTTTAGTAACTTAGGCGAACAAATTCGCAAAATTGAGTAACATATCTGTCTAATAACCTGACTAGTTTATGAGTTGGATAACGGGGCCCACAAAAAGCTGACGTAGATTAGGTAAAAACACAAACTCCCGGTTGCCAGTGTTCGGGGTAACCTGAATGAACACACTTTTGGTGTTCAGTAAACTTAAAATCAAACTTCGATAGTCCAAACCCAAAGTCAAGAAAAGATAGAAACTTAGGGCGAACAAAAGTTGATAGTTGGGAAACTTTTCTTTCTAAAAACCCTTATCACT
Organism: Tanacetum coccineum; assembly: GCA_026074375.1. NCBI lineage: Eukaryota > Viridiplantae > Streptophyta > Magnoliopsida > Asterales > Asteraceae > Tanacetum > Tanacetum coccineum. The sequence goes on along the minus strand of BQNB010101644.1, from coordinate 3,319 downwards.
TTAAGCAAACTCAAAGGGTTTTTGTCTAACCATGTGCCAGGGGCCTGATAAGGTGAGGACAAGAGGGCTTTGTGGGGTCAAGCTGATTGGCCAAAGGTGATTGTGGGTACCTGATAATGATTAATATTATTAACTGCTGACTAATCAGGCTGTGAACATAGCTCTGTCCCCACCTTAATCATTGTGCCCTGGGGGGTACTTGTTGAAAAAACCCAATCAAAACTATTTTGTTATTTGCATATAAGTTACAACTATATGTAATCAGCAGACACACCTGATATCATGTATACATTTATATAACTAATCACATACTACAGTGACAAAATATATTTGGTTGATGTCTAGACTTTTAGGTCTTTAGTAGGAGTTTCATGTTCAAACTCCACATACTGTCAAAAGGGGTACATTAGTATAAGAGTGTTTTGTTTGTGTATATCAATATTAGCTAGTGGTAACCATTGCACCATTCTGTAGGTCTTCCCCTGTCATCTCCTTAGGAAATGATGTGCGGTCGCTCGTAGGACTTTAACAAGCAAGTTTTACAATACCTAGGCATAGTACCTAACGTTGTAGTAGTAGTATAGCAAGATTCGGGGGTTGTATCGTTCTCTAGGGGGAATAGGTTGGGAAGGCTTGATCACGGTTCAACAGAATTCTAGGAGTTGAGAGAAGATTATTTTTGTGTTTATATATTTATAAGAAAGCAAGTAAATCTATGGTTTGAGAGGTTGGTTTGTTTAACTATTGACTAAAAACAATATCTAATCTACTAGTGATAACTTTATGATAATTAAATCTATTTACTTAATCATGCATTACTTATCAGATTGCTTCTCCTAATCCTGTTGCCTTGTCACACGTGTGAGGATTTGTGTAAGTATTTCCTAGGTCATGAACAGATTACACGAACTCGTCGTCTATTTAATATTCCGTTAAGGCAACGCACAAGTAAGGTAGTATGAAGACTACTACAAGGCCCCTAATTGTATGTTAAAGCGTGTTGAATTCTTAGAGGATCAAACAGAATAAGGGGTAAGGTAGTATGATACTAGTTACCGATGGTATCCTTTCTACGACTCTCGCGTTCATAGGACTGGGTGTCTACAACGATACAGACAAAGCTGGTTTTCTAAAGCCTAACGATGCCTCATTCATCAACAAGAAGCAACAGTAATAGGATCTACAATATGCATATTCTTGCAATCATAAGTCAAATACAGAGAGGGTTTAGACTAGCATGTTAAGGATAAGCAAGGAACATAGATTAATCACACACCATCACGACATATTGAAGATTAATGAATAACACTCTTACTGATTAAAACATTGTTATTAGGTAGGTTACATAGGGTTTTGATGCGCGTAAAAACGACCTTTAAAGTGCATACAAAGGACTAGGGTTCATCTCCTAAAAGTTATAAAAGTTACACACTTAAAACCCTAAAAATGGTTTTGTATATATAGAGATATCGTGCAACGAGTCGTGTTGTAGTCCTGACGCCGTCGCTACGTGAATGATTCTAGATCCTCTTTAAGTCGGCCATGTCCTGACGTTGTCGCTAGATCTCTGACCCCGTTATTGGATAGATCACGACGACGTCACTTTATGCATGCGACACCGTCTCACTCTCTATGAACAATACTTCCTCATGGATTTGGTTGTAGGTCGTAATAATGTTCGTTTTCTTCTCCAAATGAGCCAAGTCATGTGCATGTCTCCACGCCATCAAGTGCTAAAACCTGAAAGCAACGAATAAGCACGGTAAATTATGCATTCTTGCATGAGTTGGGGGTTAAATGACCCCGAAATAGGTATAAAATGAGACACCTATCAATACCTTACACTGGGATTTTCTTGTCCTAAAGCAATTGAGTTTTTCTACCTAGACAATAACAATATGAGGGTCATTTAAACTACTCTTTAAAAGTATTTTACAACACAACCTTCTAGACCTCGTATTAAACGCACGAAAAAAAAATATATACTGGACCTCACATAAGTGTTTGGGATTCATTCTTTCACTTGGATGTATAATTATATTATAATCATTATGGAATGGGAAATCAACCACTCATTACATGTATATAAATTACACAGGCTTGGTCAAGGATCAAAACCTTCACTTTAGGTGCAAACATTAATCATTTAATCTAAGAGGTTTTTAAAGGGTTGTGAGGTGTAGGTGTGGGGGTGTAGGTGAAAGATAACATTAATGGAAACGGAAACGGATGGGATACATTTGAGTGGTGACTTTTGGTGAATTTAGGGTGAAAGGGTTAGCTAATTATTTATAAGAATACACGTTGGTTTGGTTGCTATGCCAAAGACTCGGACAAAATATACAAACTCTACAAAACTCTACACCAATTTCTTTATTTTTCTTTTCTTGACTCTAATATAAACATAGACATAAGCAAATGGCAGCCCGTATATTTTTTCACTTATTAATATTATTTTTTTCGATTCTTTTCTTTTCTTTTTCTCATTTTTTTGTATAGTTTTGCCCTGCCATTGCTTAAACATATAATACATCATGGGGGTTTATAGATACACCCCTACACTTGAACTTTTACATACTCGATTATTTATAATCTAACTAATGACCCGATTTGAGATGGATCAAAATAACATGGAGCTTATTGAGCTCTATCGGGGGTAATGAATTACTTCTTTCCCAATTCTTTATAAGATGAATACTACCATGGATCCCAATCGTCCCAAAACAGTATTTACAAGGATAAGGACTTAGCAACCGTGTACTCAAATAATTAACTTGGGTTAAAACAATAATGTACTAAAGGTGAGTACATATAAGGTAGGCTAAGGCGATTTGGGTGTAACGATTGGTTTAAGGGTTGACAATGCTCTTCATTAATAGTCCGACTTAATTAGAAAATTACGAGAACCATGAAAAAAGATAGGCTCGGAGGGTTGTACTAGGGGTATGCTGCACTAAAAATGAGTGCATGGCCAGGGTGTGGGATAGTTATATAGTCGAGGTGACCATCATAACAGTTACAGGTTTAAAACATGGGTTAATCCTAGTGTCTCATATCTAGCAAATCCTAATACTTACTCCGCGGTCTCGGGATGCATCACTAAAACAAGTTCTAGAATTTAATATAGTACCGGTACACTCATATAATTTAATACCGATATCAATGCTCTAGAAAAGGTGACCTAGTCCATACGTACACATCCGTAACGACGAAATAGACACATATGACTGCATTTGATTCTTAACTCGAGAACGCTAAAGGTACAAATTATCTTGGGTATTAATAATGGATACCCGAATTCCTAAAGATCTAAAGGCGA
>BQNB010101643.1:0-21778 GCA_026074375.1 Tanacetum coccineum | reverse complement strand
AAAGAATTGTAGAACGTATCAAGTTGATGTAATTCCGAAAAACCATGATGAGGACATTGACGAAGAAGTCCTTTGAAACGTTCCCATGCTTCGTTGAAAGTTTCATTCGGTTTTTGGTAGAAAGTAGTGATTTCATTTCGAAGGTGGAAAAAATTGGTTTATGAATTTCGAGACAAGATCATCCCACGTTAGAATCGATCGAGGTGGTTCTTTATCTAGCCAAGTCCGGGCTTCACCTTCGAGAGAGAAAGGAAAAAGCAAAAGCTTAATCGACGTATTCGGAACGTCCGGATGTCTAAACGTAGAAGTAACCTTGTTGAAAAATCGGAGATGATTATGAGGGTCTTGCCTACCCGTAAATTGATTACTTTGAACAAGATTAATCAAAGTTTGTTTGAGTTCAAAATTGTTTGCATTTATTAGTGGAACAACAATTGCATCTTCGTATCCCTCGATGGGAGCTTGTAACATCTGAGCCATGGTACGATTGTCGGCCATTGGAAACTCGGGTTCCTCAACAATAACCGGTGTTATTTGTTGTTGTCGACGATTTCGATTACGAGCTTGAGAACGAGTGCGCATGCACTAAAAATAGAGAAAAGAAATTAAAAACAAAAATTACACTAATTTTTTTTGGATTTTTGAATTTTTTAACAATCTATTTTAAACGGATACACGGAAGACAACTTAAACCAAATAATCGAATTACTTCACGGTAACTCTTAAAAATTGCTTCTTAAGATGAGCCGTACCTCGTAAATGACACAAATGGCAAGTTTTTTTTTTATTCTTTGATTCGATTTGGGAACTTTTCAAGTTCACCGGAACTTATTTATGATAATACCTCGATTGAGAGTATTATATGTTGGTGTTCTTTTACCAACTTTGTAGATTTTATTTTTGAAATTTTTTCTTTATATTTTTGATTTTTTTATATGATAACTATACTAAAAAGAAAAAGAAAATATTTTTTACTTTTTTATATATTTTTTTTTTGGCTTTTTGAAATATTTAACAAAAATGAAACTTTCGAGGACGAAAGGATCTTCAAACCAAATTCAACAAACGTAAACGAAGGAATCTTTAACACAAGTCCCCGGCAACGGCGCCAAATATTGATACGATAAAATATAATATAAAATATTCCATTCAAATATATATATAATATAATACGTATATTTAACTGGGAAGTATGATTACCCGGGTCGTTTCCCCAACGACTTGTGAAATTGAAACCTTGCTTTAGCTTGGATTATGATTTGAATGAGAGAAAATATATTTTTGCTTATCTATGGCTACTAAATAAAAGCAACAATTAAAAATAAGATCACAAAAGTAATTAAGAACTTAAACTAATTAACGGGAGCAAATAAAACGCGACGAATAAGCAAGTAAAACAAAATAAGACTTTAAAAATGCAAACTAAATTTTTAAACCTAAATTAGGACAAAAGAAAATTTTAGGAAAAAGAAAGATATTTGTTTGATTATGTTTGAATTTATTATGAATTAAAAACTAATTTAATCTAATTAAATCATAGAAAATAGCAAATAATGTCCTAAAAATTAAGAAAAATGGTTTTTAAATTTAGAAAAGTCTAAAATAACATAAAAACTCAGAAAACTATTTTTAACTATTTTTAAAATTAAAACTGTATTTTTAAAATTAAAACTAAAAGCTCCAAAATTAAAATTAAAATCTAAAAGTGGTGAAAGTGATTTTTCTAAATGTAAAACTAAAAGTAATTTTTCTAAAACTAAAAACTATTTTTTTGTATTTTTCTGAAAATTATTTCTATTTTTTATGTATTTTCGAAATTTAAAACCTAAAAATTGTAAAAAAAATAAAATACTTAATGGAAAATTGTGAAAAATTCAGGGAAAGTCCTAAACCTAACAAAGATCAAAGGAAAAATAAGAAAAGATACACAGCTTAACAAATAAGCCCTAGGATAAGCTAAATAAGCTACGGCTTAATATTAAAAAGGAAAATGAAAATGCCTATATTAATTAAAGGGGAGGAGGTATAACTGAATTGTCCCACTGGCAGAGATGGTTAGGGTGTTGGTGTTGTGAGAGGAAGTTCGTGGGTTCAAGTCCCAGCCTTACCAAAAATAAGCTCTCCAATAGCTTATTAAGAAGCTGACCTCAGAAAGTGGTGTTTTGAGAACCAAGAAGCTTAATTTCACTAATTTGCTTGCATAAACTTCAAATCAAGCTTAATTTGAAAACTAAAACTATTCCTACGTAAGCTTATATGATAGTGTATGATTCTAAAAATGATAAGCTACTTTAAACCAATATAACTAAAAAGCTAACTGAATTGAAGATCAAAACAGCAACCCAGGGTTTTAAACTCATAAAAGCTCAAAAACACTTAACTAGAAACTTAGTTAAGCTAAACAAAACCCTAAGCTCTTTGAAACTAAATAAACCTAATCTCACTACTGAATCTAAATTAGAAAAACAGATACGATTCAACTATAATATTTAAAACTTAAGAACTGAAACATAATAACCTTACTGATTTGTGGCTTTTCCAGGTTATGTTAAATGAATTTTAACAGCATATCCTACTAAAATTTAGCTAAAATTTGAAAATAAGTTTAAAAAATATATTAACCTATATTATAACATTGACGTTACTGATTTTAAAAGCCTAAAAAATATTTTAGCTAACCCTAAATATGATCCAAATACCACTGCAGTTTAAGACAGCAGTGGTTCTATTTGATGCAAATGGCAAAGGTAAAAAAAAACAATGTGCAGGTAACCAAATTGGTTACTCCTGCAGCTAAAGCACACAAATAATGTAAATAAACATAACACCAACAAGTTTCAAGCTCGACACGAGCTTTAAATCATATTTTTAGTATAAAAGCAAACAATAGTTAAAAACACACTCCAATTAAGCCTTAACATTGTATAAAATTTAAATCTAAAACTTTGAACACTCTTACATCACTAATAAAAATCGATTATCAAACTGACTTAAAACAAAGATCACAACGCATTGGACTTAAGAGTCAGCTGAGTTAAACCAAAACACTCCTTAAACTAATACATATCAAAAGAGCTTATGAGATTAAAATCTACTTATTAAAGCTTCATTACCAGATATTTAGTAGCTTATGAAAAGCTTAATAAAATCATCAACTAATTTAAGCTAGAATACGAATCTAAAGCTAAGCACTTATTTTTTTGGTTTTTTTATTATTTTTAAAGACATTAAATAACAATACTCAGATCTATAATAGCTAAAAGCATAAACAGATGAAATTAATGATGACCATGAAGACAATAAACTCAAAAAGCTACTAGAAAGTCAAATTTATAAGAATCTAATAAGCAAATAAGTAAAAGCTAAATAACTATTAAGCACTTATTAAACTCGTAGATTAAAGACTGATGAAATTAATTGAAGACTTACACAAGCAATAAGCTAATTATAAGCAGATAAGCTAAACTAAGCTAGGAATTTAGAGACATAAAAGTAAATAGAGATCTTACTTTAACCTTAGCTTAACAAAGGCAAGCCAGTAAAATTCCATAGAAGCCCTTCCATAATTGGCTTCCCTTCCAAAAGCTTTTAAGTCCAAAAGTTAAGGTAATTAAGTTTAACTGATTTTAAAGCTTCAGTATGATTAAGGCTTGATTTAACAAGCTCAATCTCAAGCTTATAGACTTAAGAGAGCTATAATGAGCTTATAGAAGCTTATGAGTAACAGTAGAAGATAGTTTGACTTATTTAGAACTTATAAGTAGAGTAAGAGAGATTATGACAGATTATTTAAAAGCAAAAACTAAATTTCATTAACTAAAAACTTTGATTACATGATTGAAAAGAAAATTACAAGAGATTTAAACTAAAAATTATATTAACTAAAAATTAAGCTTAAAACTAAAAAATTCAAGGGAGCTCCTGTGTGTGTGTGAGAGTGAGCTATATATAGTACTCAGCTGAACCTTCTAGCCCCTTGCTTCTTCTACACGCTCCCTTTGATCTCATCCGTACAATGTCTTAATCATTGGGGAATAAATCTTGGCCCTTGGATCTCTTTGATAATCACACGGATTGCCAGCGTGGCAATCCGTTTTGAGACTCTCTTGTGCTTCTTTTGAGAGTACAATCAGTGTAAAACCAACATTCCCTTGTGCTATCTCTAGTCCACGTGTGCCCCTTGCTTGGCTTGATCAATGAGAATGACGTCTTTCTCCCTTCCATCTTGTACTATGATCTCTGAATTACCATTCTTGCCCCTTAATTGTGAAAAGCCCTTTGTTTTGACCATAGGTAATTTTGAAGACGAAGGATGAATAGTTAAAACAGACTTTCCCGCTTGATTTTTAACTGAAAGATAAAGGGTGAAGTTTGGGAAAATGGCAAATTTAGTCCCTCTCTTTGCATTGTGTTTTTGTACTATAAAACCAAGTAGTGTAGTAGTTTTGAAAATGGCAGATCTGGTCCCTAGACTAGTATAAAGGGTTATGGGCTTAGGTTTTGGGCTTTGGGCTTATGAACTAATTATGTAACTTTGGATTTTTCAGGGACTAAATGGGTAACTTTGGGATTTTTTGTCTTCTAATGTTGACTTTGACTGTTTGACCAAAGTTGACTGTTTGTCTTTATTTGTAGAAAGCTTCTTTTGTGCTCTTCCGTTTCCTGTGTCCGTGTTTATTCGTATTTGACTGTTTTCTCATGATTTTTGTCTTATCTGTACCTGCACTCACAAAACACAAAAACAAGCATATCTTTGCCATTTTTATTATGTTTTTGGTCTTTATTGGGTTTATTTTGATATAAAATGGATATGTGTTTTCACACATATCAAAATTCCCCAAACTAAACGAGTGTGTGTCCTCACGCAATATTATATGCCTTATAACCAAATACCTCGAAACTTCCCAAATTAAACATTAGAAAAGTAGCAAAGATTTTTTGTTGAGAGAACTAAGAAATCACAAGTTATAAAACACCCCTATTTCCTATTTTCTAAAACTTCTTTTTCATTTTTTTTAATATAGTTGAGATAATTTTGACTTTCGTTATTTTCATAACTGTAAGGGATCATAGAACAAGATGCATTTTGATTCCGAGAATGCCCCAAAAAGGATAAATTTATCGTTCCCGACTTTTCACTTATCCAAACCAAGCTTAAAACAAAATCATAGGTGGTGTTTGGTTGGCATTTAGCAATCACTATGTATACGAGTTTAATAACCGAAGGAAACGAGTCTGTATTTTAGACTATGAAACCAAACACCCCTAATTTTAGGAGGGCTATGATTACTTGATTCTTCTAATTTGAGGGAGACAGTTAGACAGAGAAAGAGAGAGACCAGCAAGTTTAGGATCGAAGCTTCAACAACCATGATCGGAGTTTCTCGTCTACTTCTGGTGACCATAGCCCTTTCTTAAACTTTTGTCTAGAGCTCAGCCTATCTTCCCCCTCGGCCATGTCTAAAGAAAGAACGAGTGATGCCATATTTTCTTATTTAAGAGACATTTTCGGCATTGTTATCATATATGTAAGATGATGATATTGAAATGTCGGGAATGCAAGATAACTTTGTAGCTCACATATGAACGAGATAAACTAGGGGGCCTGGTAGTTCATGCATAATATGTAAAGAGTAAACTGGAAAAAGAGGATGTATTTCGTGAGAAACATGAAACCACAAGGATGTATTTTGCAGTTTACTCGAGATTATATGATTTTGGAAAACATGAAAAGGACGAAAATACCCCTGAAGTGGGGCCCAAAAAACTGGATATTTAACGAAGTTAGTAACGAGGGATGTATTTCGGCAAACGTTTGCCTAACGAGTGGTGTAAACTGCTAATAGTTTCGATCAGGGATGTATTTCGTGAAAAACATGAAACCACAAGGATGTATTTTGCAGTTTACTCATATGTAAATATGGGTCATACTTCAGCTTAAGTACTACTAAATTCTTGTTTGAGTTTGCTTAATACCTCGATTGCTTTAATCTAAGACTACCTTAGCCGATTCTCAAAGTTGAATCGCCAGCTTCACAAGTCTTTATGATTTGTAAGCTCGAATAATTCAATAAAAGTTGTGACTTATTCACGCATGTCTATATAGAAACCTGCATATTACATAAAAAAAAATTTTAGCAACTCCATAAAATGTCGAGTTCTTCTATGTGACGCAAGCTTGTTAATTCCACTATTTGTGATCTTTCTCAAGTAACTCGACAAAAACTCGCCTTGTAGTTGATTAGATACGAGGAGATTAGTTTTGAGTCTGATAGATAAGTAGCTATGACTTATTAGTAGTATTATTTTGAAGGGTTAATTGCCTAAAAATGTAGTATACTTGTCACTTTTTGTCAATTTATGTAGACTACTGTTTTTTTTGTCATTATGTCGCTCAACTTTTCAATTCGTGCTATTACAACATTAGTCCTTTATACAAACGATCGTTTGTAATTAACACACATTTTTATACATGTTTTTTTACACATATTTTTATACACATATTTTTATACACACGATTGTATACACACATTTTTATACACACGTTTTTATACACATTTTTATACACACGTTTATACACACATTTTATACACGTTTTTACACACGTTTTAATACACATTTTTATATACACGTTTTAAAACAAATATTTTTACACACATTTTTATGCATGTTCATACACATGTTTTAGCACACATTTTTATACACGTTTTTATACACGTTTTTATACAAACGTTTTAAAACACTCATTTGTATACAAACATTTTTATACACACGTTTTTATACATATTTTTATACAAACATTTTTATACAAACATTTTTATACACACGTTTATACACACATTTTATACACGTTTTTTAACGTTTTTACACACGTTTTTACACACATTTTTATATACACATTTTAAAACAAATGATTTTACACATATTTTTTACACGTTTTTATACATGTTCCTACACATGTTTTAGCACACATTTTTATACACGTTTTTATACAAACGTTTTAAAACACATTTTTATACACACGTTTTAATACATATGTTTTTACACATGTTTTTACACACGTTTTTATATACACATTTTTATACACAAATTTTACACACATTTTATACATTTTTATGCACATTTTACACACGTTTTAACACACGTTTTTATACAAAACGTATGTAAAAGCGTGTGTATCAAAACATGTATAAAAATGCGTGTTTAAAACGTGTGGATAAAAATGTGTGTTAAAACGTGTGTGAAAACGTGTATAAAAATGTGTGTAAAAACATGTGTATGAAAACGTGTATAAAACGTGTGTATGAAAACGTGTATAAAAATTTATGTAAAAACATGTGAAAAAATGCGTGTATAAAAACGTGTGTAAAAATGTTTGTATAAAAATGTGTATAAAAACGCGTGTATAAAATTGTGCATAAAAACGTGTGTTTAAAAACGCGTGTATAAAAATATGTGTAAAAAAAACATGTATAAAATTGTGTGTGAAAATGTTTAAAAATTTTAAAAATAATACGAAAAGAGACTTTTAAAAAAAATCAAATTTTAAGTTAATTACAAAGAATCTTTTGTATAAAGAACTAACGTTGCAATAAAAAAACAAACGGTCGTTAACTTAACCTGCTGGAGCAGGTCAAGTAGGTCACCACTATAATGACAAAAAGAATTGAGGTTTTAAAACGTGTGGATAAAAATGTATGTTAAAACGTGTATAAAAATATGTGTAAAAACATGTGTAAAAACGTGTGTATGAAAACGTGTATAAAAATTTGTGTAAAAACATGTGAAAAAATGCGTGTATAAAAACGTTTGTAAAAACATGTGTAAAAAGGTATGTATAAAAACGTGTGTATAAAAATGTTTGTATAAAAATGTGTATAAAAACGCGTGTATAAAAATGTGTATAAAAACGTGTTTTTAAAAATGCGTGTATAAAAATATGTGTAAACAAAATGTATAAAATTGTGTGTAAAAACGTTTAAAATTTTTAAAAATAATAAGAAAAGAGACTTTAAAAAAAAATCAAATTTTAAGTTAATTACAAACGATCGTTTGTATAAAGAGCTAACGTTGCAATAAAAAAACAAATGGTCGGTAACTTAACCTGCTAGAGCAGGTCAAGTAGGTCACCACTACAATGACAAAAAAATTGAGCGACACAAAAAAATTGAGCAACACAAGTAGGCCAAGCAGGTCAAAAGTTGAGCGACACAATGACAAAAAAAATAATAGTCTACATACAATGACAAAAAGTGGTAAGTATAGTACATTTTTAGACAATTAACCCTATTTTGAATTATAATTACTGCATATTACATTTCATTCACATTACAACTAATTCAGATTACAATTACAATTCCTTTAACAAATTACAATTCCCTTGATATATTAAAATTCGTTAAGGTGATGTTTGGAACGAAAAGTGAATTGCATACGCCATACGGTATCGTAGACATACGGATGAGCAAAAAAATTTCAATCTCAAAACACTTGCCATGTCATCATGACATTTTTTTCTTGCTTGGATTTCTGATTTTAAATGTACTAATATACACCACCAAAAATGCACCAAAAATTTGAAAGTAACTTTTGATTCTTATCAAAAGTTTTGTCTACGATAAATTAAGCCGACAATTTCTCAAAGATAACAAAACTAACTTAGGTTTTTCACAATTGTAGTTGTGTTTTTTATTTACCATTATACTTATTTATTGTTGGCGGAGCAGTGATAAAAAAAATGTGACGTGGCATCAACTATGCACCATTCGATCAAATGAGAAATCAATCATGACCTTCTAAAATAAGTTCATCCTTATCTTATTTATTTGCCTACATATTCGAGAGACAATTAGCACGTTTTCTTTATTAAAAAATATGGATAAGTTTGAAAACAATGCATCTTGCTTAATCAAGGTGGTAGTTATGGACTTTCATTTCAAATTTAAAATTTATTATCCAAATATTCATAAAACGGTAATCATTTAATTTGATCAATTTGATGCCTCATTGTCTCTTCCACAACTCCCTCTCCTTTTCTTGCTTAGCCATTGCTAAATATGTTCTTTAGTATTAATTTTTTTAGCATTCATGCATAACTTATTGTATGTATATGCACGGCTTTAATCGTCAAATTTCCACATATCTTTCTGAACCATTTTACTAAATGTATCTTCAACTGAGTTGATGACAGGTATTCGATCAAAGTGATTATGAAATGGGGGTACAAGGATTTACTGCACTCATTATAAACTTCGGCAACGATATGTTTGCTGAATATTTTAGGTAGGTTGTCATCTTTAAATTACAATTATATCAAACTAACATAAATTGTGTAAACATTGACTCTTCGAGTTTCCATGCATTACCAACGGAGTTGATTATATTGGATGTTTAGATAAAAATATCACATACACTTTTTGGTTTTGGCAGCATAGTCCGTTATGGATATTATCTTATGTACCTGCATATTACTATTACAAGAAATTAAAATATAAAAAAAGACTCAAAGATATGAATAGGTAACTAAATGAGAAGAAGCAGACAAAAAAGCATATAAAAAGTTGGCCAGCTTCGTTGTTCAAGTTCAAGTTTCAACTAAAATATACATCCATTTCATAAAGACTTGTCAATGCGTTTATAGGTGTGTTTGGTGTGTCTGAAAATAAATTTGGTATGTTAATTAACTAATTACTTTGGTATGTTAAATGAAGGATACGTGTTCTTCTTATGTTGTTGTTTACATTAGTTTCATAATCAACGTTTTTACATTAGTTAGTTACATGTTTCACAATTTAGAGTGTGTTTGCCAAAATAAGTAGTACGGGTGAGTAGCAATATACTAGCTGTGAGCCAAATAATATATATATTAAAATGAGAATGATGAGAAAAAACCACAATCACACATTTCAGATGCACCTATAAAAGTGGATGCATCTCCCTTTAAAATTCTCTCTCCTATTTAAAATGTGTGGCCATAAATCCTTCTTATTATTCTCATTACAGTTTTACTTCTCATTGGATCCCTACTATATATATATATATATATTTATTTATTTATTTTCTATATAAACATTTGGTAAAGTAAATGTAGTTGTAATTATAATGGTAAAAAATGCCTAAATACCCAACGCTATTAAATGTTACTTCATGAAACGTTATAAAACGAGCATTCAGACAAAAAAAAAGATATAGTAAAAAAGAATTAGAAACCACACCACTCAACGCCCATCATTTACCTCTTTTACATGCTCTGCGACAAACATTATCCTTATAAACAAAAATTCATGTTATATCATTTATCACTTTAACTTTTTATAAATTAATGTTCCCAAACATATACAAATGTTCTAAAATGAATCCTCACCTATTTAGAAAAGGTTGAAGTCAAACAGGTGATTATCGAAATTTCGAATAATTAGATGGTATTAACGCTCAAAACTAATGAACTCATATTCCTTATCAAAATATGACTAGGTAGGAAGGATTAAAAGAATTTGAAAAAAAATCTCAAATAACTGTACAATAAAAAGGATGTGAGGAAACAAATTTGAACTCTTCATGACTTATACAATCATAAGAAGGGGAACAAATTTGAACTCTTCGTGACTTATACAATCATAAAAAAGGTGTACCCGTGCAACTCACGGGTATTGCCAGCGATGCCACTCTCTCCTACGATTATGACTAGACAATTAATTGTAGCTTTCGATACTCGGCACAATATCTCTAATAAATGCGGATGATAGTGTCCTTTATTGTGCTATAAGTTTCTCACACTCAATATCATAATCAGCTTGTAGAATAATATCACAAACGATAGCCTTATACAGCTTCTCCATAGCCTTGATAATGTCATAAAGTTCATCAAATAATTTACGCGATGCCTCTGTCTCCTGGGATTATAACTAGAGGGTTACTTGCAGCAGTGCATTCCATATTTTATGTGTCGTGAAAACCTTTCGATACTTGACACCGTATCTCTAAGTGTGGATGATAATGTTCTGAATTATGCTACTAGTTTCTGAATTGTCAATCCATAGTTTGACCTTCATGATGTAGATTTATCAGTAAAAAAAGACGGAACCAATGTGACATTACATCACTAAACTTAAAAATCACAAAAGGGCTAATGTCAAGAAAACAATATATTTTATGAAGGATACCGACTAAAACAGCGACGCATTGATAAAAGTTCACCAACACGAACCTTGTTTACCAAAATATTGTGTCATTTCAGCTTATTAAGTTTTTTAATCTTATTAATTTTTTTTAATCTTATATGTTATAACAATTCCTAACTTATAAATAACCGTCTACCCGTGCAACGCACAGGTATTGTTCTTGTTTACCTTGACCACGATTATACGTGTAGTTTTGTTTCTTATACAGCGTGTGTATTAGGTTGGTAGTAATCCCACCATCCATTCAGTCGGTCTATACATGATTGACACGTCTACTGACGACTCCCCCTCCACCCTCCCTTCTTGATTTATTTAGTTTTCTCACATACCGAACAAATGAGAAGAAATGTGTGTGTGGGTTTTTATTTTAATTAATTTTTGTGTGGTCTTCTTACTATGAGTGCAGGGACGGATCCATAGTATTAGAATGGGGGCCGCCCCCCCATGGCTCGTCGAAAAAGTTAAGAATTTATAGTAAATTTTTTAAATTTGACTTTTTTTGAAAGTAACCCCACTCACATACTAAAACCCATTATAAATCATTCATCTTTAAGTAATAATACTCGATTTATCCTTTTGATCATAGTTTTTTTAACATTTTGTTGCTATTGTCTTTGCCCCCTCCCCCCCCCCAACAAGCTACTTTCCTGGTTCCGGTCACTGTATGAGTGTTTACACTATTTATCAAAAAAACAACACAAAACAGAAAGTTTGAAATCTTTATTATCCACCAAACTAAAACACAAACAAGTTACTGTACAACATTAATTCAAGATCTACAAATCCAAACAAGGGAGATACAGAGTGTGAAGGTAAAAAACAAGACAATTCACTTGTCATTTTTCTGAGGAGGCAGGAATGTCCAAGCTATCATTTTTCTTCTCTGGTTTGACATCTGTGATTGAAGCTACAACCGGCTGAGATGGAATTCTCTCAGCCACTTGCTTTTGTATTTTTGGAATGCTCAACTTATTGCCAGTTGCAGTATGCTTTACTTCTCCACTGTACGACGGTGGCTTCGGGTGTTTTATAGTTGAACTGCAACACAAGTAGAACATATATGGTGTCACATCTATTCAAACATCTTTTACCTAGTAAAGGAAAATGAAAAGTGGGGACTTTCGTATTTCAAAAAAAAAGAATGTTTCCTTATTAGGTATGCTCCACTATGATTTTTTATTAATTTTGAATATATATTTAATTAAAAAGCTTAAATACTTTTAAAATTGGCTTTATTTTGGTGAAAAAATCTGATGGATAAAAAAACACATAAAAATATATGTGTCAAATTTATAAAAATAAAAACTTAAAAAAAAGATGAGGTAATTAATAAAACTTTAGTGGTTTAATTTTAAATAAATTATATAGAGTTAAGTGTAAATTTATAAATTTACAAATTTTATTATAACTTAAAAAAGCAAATAACCCCTTAAACTTTTATATAACTTATAAAACAGTAAAAAAAATTATATACATATAAAAAAACATAATGTACAAGCCCCGTGCGTGCATGGGGATTAAAACTAGTATCTAGTACAAAGACAATTCTGACTTTAACAAGTCAAGCAAATAACATTACTCACCCGACATCATAGTCTTGCACCATCCGGTATTGACGTGCGTTGACTTGTCCAACACGATCCTCCATAGTGAAACCTGCAGACAAATACAAAATGTTAGTATTACGAAAATTTGAAAAATTAGTGTTTGGAGATGCGATGCGACGCTACCTCCGGTGGCTAACGGTGAGGAGTCGGTGAGGTCCTGCAGTTGTTTGTTGTTGTTATTGTTGTTGTTGTTGTTGCTCATTGTCTGTGTGTGAGAGATGAGGGATGAGTTCAAGTACCCCCACTAAAAAACTTCTTTGACAGAATTTGGTAAATTAAATTAAAGTTCATTATACATTTCAACACGATCAACAAATTATACATTTCAACATGATCCAAAACGTACTAGTCATGTGCCATCGCATAATTCAGTCTGAATTAGTGCTTATTCTGTTGTGAGACTCACATATAATTAGCCAGTCGTATTTTTTTAAACATTAATGCAACATCGTGACCTACCATGCTAATAGAGATTGAATCTATATATATAACCTATATAAAAGAAGGCTTTTGAAACCATCATCTTGGCTCTAAAATACCAAAAAACACCACCTATAAAATACAAAATAATCAACGATTGATATTGAAAGTTGAGTCAGGCATTTAATTTTCATACAAATAACTTTTTTCAAACAAAACCTTTGCAACCGATTCTCTAAAATTCAATCATCTCCCTAGAAATCAAAACCAACAAATTACATCAAATCAAATGAAATCTCTAAATCAAACCAGCCCCTTTAATCATTTTTGTGAAAATTAATCTTGTCACAATGAACCCTAAATCAAACCCCTTAAACATTCGTTTGCAGTATCAAGATTTGGATCCATGTAGTATGAAGCTAGATCCGTTCCTAAAGATTGAATCTAAATATGGTTTAAAAAAACTATTACGGTATTTGGGTATTATCAATTTTGTGTTTTATCAATTTCTTCATATTTGTTCATACTAATTGTTGTTGATTTTGTGTAGGATGTCCATGACGAATTATCAGGAGTTGGATGGCAATTACATGGTTTGTTTTCCATGATTTTTCCATTTTACATAATTATATAAGGCCTTTATTTTTATCTGTCTTTTATAAAGATGATGACCATTGTGGTTGTTTCTGTTTTGGGCATTAATTTGACAAACAATACAAGTGATACAATAACTTTTGGTTCACCCAAGATATTGTTGGAATTTAACAATCAAGTTAACCATTAACTCTTACGAGTACGCAACGGATAGATCTAGTCTAGTATAACAATTAACATACATGTAAAACACAATAAGGGACATGAAAAGTAAATAGGAACATACCCTTGAAGACACCAGCAAGTAATTGAAACCAAGAACAAGAAACTAGTGACTAAGTGGTCACCTCTACGAGTGCACACACAAACACGTCAAACGAGCACACCCGGATGCTATTCCAAACCTCACGTATATCCAATACAACTATTGTATCCAAAACCGACTGAAAATCGATCACCAAAACCCTCACAAGAAACAGAACCGAATTACAGAAAGTAGAAACTAAGGTTTGGCCTAATTCGGTTGTAACCGAATTAGGGCAGAACAACCGATTTACCAAATCCAAGAACCCTAGATCGAATCAAATAATTCCCACGCCTTGGGAACAAGTAAACCAACGTAATAAACCTCCTGGAACTGCCTTGGATCAAACCACAAATCGAAAACTCCTAAATAGGTTTACCGAAATCCAACAACAACAAAAAGGGTGAACCGAAAATCAGTTAAACCCTATTTAGGGTTTATATCTTGCGTCTGAATTTTAATGAAAGGAAAGGAGAGAGTTTTCTGGTTTGTTGGATCTGTTACACCACTCAAATGAGTAAGAAGGTGAGGGTTTATAAAGCCCTTAAACCCCTCTTGTGATAAGATTAAAAAGCTAGTGATTTAGTCTTTTCATAAAACCAATCCAAGCCTTATCACAATTCTCTTTTCGTTATCCCTTCATACATCGAACCTAGACCCCTCCTAGAACCTTCTCATGTGGCCGGACACAATGGGACACAACAAGGGTCTTGTCTAGTCGATTTTGGTCCAAACGGTTTACATAGAAAGCATTTTGTGAAGTAGCAAACGTGCTCTAAATGTTTTTCGTGTGTGCCCCCAATAGGCTCATACACTTTTTTCCAATATTTTTCAAAAACCAAAAAATTCTCATTTTCTAAATTTATATGGAAAAATAGAAAACCACAATTTACTATCTTCCATTTCTTTTTTTCCCTAACAAAATAAAACATAAATATAACTCAAACCAAATAAAATGTGAGTACCAGTATTCTAACCTTATCTAGAGGTGGCAAATGGGTCGGATTGGGTCGGTTTGGGTCATGGGTCAAATGGGTCATGGGTCAAACAGGTCATGTTTTAAAAATGGGTCTAACGGGTCATGGGTCAAACGGTTTGGGTCAGGCCGACCCACTAAATTATGGTGTTTTCATACATTTTTGAACGTTTTATACGTTCCGTCAGTTTTCGCCCGTTTTCTTACGTTTTCGTCAGATTTCTTACGTTTTTGTCTGCTTTCACGTTTTCATTCGATTTCTTATGTTTTCGTCCGATTTCTTACGTTTTCGTCCGATTTTTTAAGTTTTAGTCAAATCTCTTACGTTTTCGTCCGTTTTTTTACGTTTTCCTCCGATTTCTTAAGTTTTCGTCCGGTTTTTTATTTTTTTGTCCGATTTCTTACGTTTTTGACCGATTCCTTACGTTTATGTTTTCATCCGTTTTGGACGTTTTCTTTTGTTTTTTGACCCCTTTTTAAGTTTTCTTACGTTTTATACGTATTTATTCGTTTTAAAAACATATTAAAACGTAAAAAAGACGAAAATGGACGGAAACGTAAAAAAACAGACGAAAATGAACGAAAACGGACGTAAATGTAAAAAACGGACGAAAACGTAAGAAATCGGACGAAAACGTAAAAACGGGCGAAAACGTAAAACATCGAACGAAAACGTAAGAAATCTGACGAAAACGTAAAAATAGGACGGAAACGTAAAAATATGGAGGAAACCGTAAAAAAAAGACAAAAACGCAAGAAATCGGACGAAAACGTAAAAAAACAGACGAAAACGTAATAAATTGAACGAAAACATAAAAAAAGCTGAAAAGGTAAGTAATCAGACGAAAACGTAATAAAAGGGCGAAAAGAAATATGCGGAAAACGTAAAAACGGACGAAAACGTAAAAAAACGAACGAAAACGTAAGAAATCAGACGAAAACGTAAAAAAACAGACAAAAACGTAAGAAATCGAATGAAAATGTAAAAAAACAAACGAAAACGTAAAAAAAAGACAAAAATGTAAGAAATCGAACGAAAACGTAAAAAAACAGACGAAAACGTAAAAAAACAGACGAAAACGTAAGTAATCGGACGTAACGTAAAAAAGGCGAAAACGTAAAAAAACGGACGAAAATGTAAAAAACGGACGAAATCGTAAGAAATCGGACGAAAACGTAAAAAAACGGATGAAAACGTAAGAAATTTGACGAAAACGTAATGTTAATTGAGATTTATATATGTTCGATAATGTTAATTTCGAGTATACTACAAATTAAATATATGCTTATGATTGTAGTTAGTTTTTATTAATTTCATTTGTATTTTATTTTTTATTGTTTTTATAATCGTATACAAAGAGCTAATAAGAAAAGAAAAATGAGTGAAAATAGATCCATGTAAACATCTTTTTATTTTTTAAAAAGAAAAATACAACTCTTATTTAAACAGGTTTTCAAAATTCTCAACTCTTCTCTAGGGAAAAAAACCATCTCCTTCTCTAAGAATTTAGAAAAAATAAAAAACATGAAATTTTTTCCACAACTAAACACCACCTTAGCATCTTAAATACAAAAGGGAAATATAGTCTTTATTTCATCAAAAGGAAACATTATACTTTATGATTATATCTTTTGATAAAGAACTAATTTGGTAGAATTATTTTCATGCCAAAATAAGTAATACAACCTGCAGATATGGTTCTTTATATGTGATATCTCCAAGAAATCAGTGCAAATTATTTTTATAAAGACATTTGTATTAGAAGAATAATAAGTTAGAAGGAAAATAAAAGAGTTGACAATGGAAGTGAAGTAGAAAATGTCAAATGGGAACACATTCATTGTCTGATTGAGCTGTCGTGATGGGTTGCTTTTTGCTTAGGATTCAGAACCCTAACAACTATGCACTCAAACCTTGATCATTCAAATGTTTATTTTCGAGTTATGCGATTGATAAATGATACTATTTCCTTCCAGTTTTTGTGCCTAGGTATAAATTAATGAACTAAATTAAAGAGAGAACTAGAGCCTGACATATTGTCACTGCACCAATTGCCCCTTTTTGCGATGATTTTTTTGGGACTTTTGGCGAGTACTAGTCACCGCGATAAGTCTTTAGCGAGTAGATGCTATCGCCAAAGGCTCCTAGCTACAACCCTATCGCTAATGTTTTTAAAGAGGACGATTTTCGAGTTTTACTGACAACGGTGTGGGACCCACACAGTTTCTCAGTCAAAGTTTTGGTCAGAACTTTTTGCAAAGACATGTCATCGCCAAAGGTTCGACGGAAAAAAATTAAAAAGAAATGATTAACGTAAATGAGAAAACGGGGAAAAAGTAAAAGAATGTCAAACCTTTTTGGCTAGGACATATCCTCGCTAAAAGTTTTAGTCAAATTTTCTTCCCTCATTGGCATAGTCAAATTTGGAAGTCGAGATTTTTTGTCGCTTAGCGACCTTTGGTGAGGATATGTGTGTCCTCGCCAAAAGCTTCGTCGCTTGTTCTCCTTTTTCTTGTAGTGTGTGTGAATAAAGATAAGTAGGCACGTTAAATAGAAGGATATAACATTACTTTATTCGATTATAACAATACTTATCAATTTATACATTGTTTTGTCAAATAAAAGTTATATTTAAGCTGATTTAGTACAAATCACTTAAAAAAAACAATCAAAAGTTTCATGAGTCTGATATGCATTAGAAACTGATAAAAAAAAGTTCCGTTTGAAAGGGAAAAAGCTCAATAAAGCATATATAGAAAGAAATAATGTAATATAACTCTATAGTCTACTGATCCGTCATGATATTTCCATGAACTCCACCTATATAACTTTGATTAAATGTCACGTTTAAAAAAGGTAAATCAACGAAATATATATTATTATGAGTTAATTACATAGATCGTCCTTGTGGTTGTCCCCAAATTGCAGATTTCGTCTTAAAAGTTTGAAATTTACACTGATAGCCCCTGTGGTTGTCTATTTTGAGTTGAACGGTCCTTTGACCGAGTTTCCATCCAACTGAAAGCTAACAGCAGGGGCATTATCATCTTTTCACATCCAACGACAGGGCCAATTTCGTCCTTTCACATCCAAATAAACCACAAGGACTATTACTGTAACAATTGTTTCTTTAAGCTTTTAAATTTTTTATTTTTTATTAATTTTTTTTATTTTTTTAATAATTTTAATTCTTTTCAATAATACATAGTCACATACCATTTTCCAGATCTACATACAAATTCATATCTCTCTCTCACCACCTCGCCTAGTTCAACACCCTCCTCCTCCACAAACCATACCCACGCGACAGATCTCCACACACGGCGCTACCACCTACACCTGAGAAGAGTGACGTGGGTTTAACAGATTGCGTTTCAGTGTGGGATAAGGAGCTAGATCTGGTGCTCGTCATGGTTGTGGCAGTCGTCGAAGGTGGTGTTAATGGTTATGGTTGTCGCCGGAGATGGTTATAAGAGATAGTGGAAGATTTAGCTAGATCACTGGTATTTGGACTAATTGAAAAATTTATTGATGTAAATTATTTAGTTAAGAAAAGGACAGAAAGTATTTGGACTAATTGGAAAGTTTGAATGATAAATCAATGAGTGGTAAAGGATGTTTGTGGTGGTGAACTGGTAATACGTAGAAACCAAAATCAAGAATTATTGAGATATATGTTTTTTGAAATTGGGTTTGATTTTAAGTTGGTTTATGGTATTTAATTGGGTGTTTTGATTTAATTGTGTTTGTGAAAAAAAAGATAATGACCGATGTGGTGATAAGGATGAAGATAAAGTTAAGGAAACAAATTAATTTTTTTTTAAGAAAGCTGAAAATAAAAATTTGTTGCATAAATAGTCCTCGTGGTTTATTTGGACGTGAAAAGACGAAATTGACCATGCCGTTAACGTCCAGTTGGATGGAAACTCGGTCAAAGGACTGGTCAACTCAAAATGGACAACCACAGGGACGATAATTGTAATTTTTGAACTTTTAGAACGAAATCTGCAATTTGAGGACAACTACAAGGACGATCTATGTAATTAACTCTATTATTATTGCATAGATAAAGCAATAAACCTGCCTTTCAATATGGTATGAAGATATATATATATATATATATATCTATATGTTAACGCCAAGGTTGTAATTCGAGTTAATCCGACTCGAATATGTCCAATTTGAGTCGGGTTATTCGTGTTTTGAGGATTAAAAACTTACATATTTGTGACACTAATAAAGATTCAAGTTATTCAAAGTTCAGGTTGATCGGCTAGACGGCTACGGTTAGTTAGATATAGGGGCGGAGGGATGTAGAAGGTAGGGGGTCGGCGTTCTCGATAAACTGACAATTTTTTTTAGTGCAAAAATTGTATTTTTTTATAGCTTTATTTTTAGCTTGCCCCCCATCTCAAATCTCAAATTGCCTCCGATACGATTGCTTAAATATCAAAAAGCTATTGAAAAGCTGCTAAAAGATGCTAAAAAATTGCTAAAAGCTGCTAAAAAACTGTTAAAAACTGCTAAAACGCTGCTAAAAAAATGCTAAAACGCTATTAAAAAAATGCTAAAACGCTACTAAAAAGCTGCGGTTTTTAAAGCTGTTTTCGGAGAAATTTTTTTTGCCCCCTATATACCAAGATCCTGGCTCCGCCACTGGTTAGATACACAACACAATGCCAATGAAAACTGTCTATAAATCAAATATGAAATCTTGCTTGACCAAGTTAGGCGTTACCTGCCGGCAAGTGGCTTGCAAAATTTTAGAAAACTGAAAACCTCCCCCACCACCACATGATATCAAACCATCTCTAAAACTCACATGCACATCTCCTGAAAGCATGTTTTTTTCTTACCCACCTTTATCATTTTCATAGCTTTTTGTGTCACAGTTTTCTATAATCGAGCATTTTAATTAATCATCTTATAGGTTAAAATATATTTCTTCTATTATAAAATTATTGTCCCCTATTAATTTTTTAAGTCTTTTTCTTTTAGTTTTAACTTTAAATATTATTTTTTATGTTATATATTACTTGATGAATATTATAACAATAAAAATACATTTAAAAATCAATTAATTTATATATTTTGCAAAAGAAGTATTACTATATAACACAAAGAAAAAAAAATTAAGGTCAAAGTCGGAAGCAAAAGACTTGAAAAGTCAATTGGTAACAATAATCTTGAGACGGAGGGAGTATCTCAACTCCCCGGCCGCCAGCCCCCTCCCCCCCCCCCCACCCCCCCCCTCCCCCCCTCCTCCGCCCCCCACCCCTCAACTAGATATGTGTGCACTGGCCTTACTTTCTTAAAATTGATTGTGTTTTTTGTGCGTCACGTCACTTTTCTTTCCTTATTACTTACCACCCCTATTCAGTGAATTTTTTTTTTTTTTTTTAAAATAAATACATTCCCTGTTAAAACTTAGTCGTTTCATCATTTTTAAGACTAATCATGCAATTAAAACGTTAATAATTTAACATATAGAAGGAATTTAATAAAAAACTTAAAGTGCCATGGCTTTTTTTTTTTTTTTTGTTTTTTTTTTTTTTTTTTTCTTTTAGTGCCATGGCTTATGCCAAACTTTGTTGCCAAATATTTGGCGAGAGGGGTAAGCGGTGCAATAACATGCATTTGGGTTAAGCAAAAAACACACCACTTAGATTTGGCGAAGGTGGGTTCATTAGTGTATCCAGTGCTCTTAGTTTATCATGTACTCCCTCCGTCTTGAATTTGTTGTTTACGTTTTCTTTTTATGTTGAATTAAGCGTCCACTACTAAAAGTAAAAAAAGAAATCAAGCAATTTTACCATATTACTTTTATTTGATTTTATTAATTTATTATTACAAGCTTTAAAGGAATAATTAATTAATTGTGTTGTTTTTGTCTTTGTACAATTATTTTGAGACGGGAGAGTATACTGCTAAAAATCTACAACTTTTAATTTTTAATATGTATTGAAGTCCTTTACACCAGGTTGAGATCTTTTCTAGTGTAAGATTCGGTCACTCTACAACCTGGTTACTAGTGCGGAATAATCCGATCTTGAAGACGAACACTGGTTGTGCAGTTTTATACACGTAAAATATAATATAAAATAATATAATCCCGAGAGTAATTAAGAAAGTTACCAAGTTACCCTTGATAAAATTCACTCTCAAAAATATATATAATATAATATAAAATACGTATAATAAACCGGGCAAGTATGGTCACCCGGGTCGTTTTCCCCAATGACTCGTGCAATGGAAACCTCGTTTAAGTTTGGATCCTGATTTGAATAAGAAAAGAGATATTTTTGATTTAATTATACTACTAAAATTAAAGGCACAATTAAAAAAAACTAATATTTAAGAAAACAAATGCAATTTAAATCTTAAAAATGTAAACTAAATTCCTAAACCTAAATTAATGCTAAAGAAAATTTTAGGAAAAAGAAAAATATTTTTTAAGGGCTTTTCGGATTTTTTATGAATTAAAACTATTTGATCCAAATTAAATTCTAAAAATAGAAATTAAATTGATAAAAACTAAGAAAAATACTTTTTAAACTAAATTAATTCTAAATTATTTAAAAAGATGCGAAAAACATTTTTTTTTATTACTAATTTTCCTATTTAAAAGGTTAAAATTAAAAAACTAAAGGTTTGAAAATTAAATGTTTTAAAACTAAATTTGAAAATTAATTTTTA
>BQNB010101642.1:0-24425 GCA_026074375.1 Tanacetum coccineum | reverse complement strand
ATGAGACGCCATAAGAATTAAAAATAAAGAAGGATGTGAAAAAGAATTAAATGAAAAAGAGGTTTAAGGAGATTATTTTTGGTTTTTCAATTTTTTTAAACAACATATTTTATTTACGGACAAACGAGAGACAACTTAAACCAAATAATCAACTTACTTCACGGTAGCTCTTAAAAATTGTTTTTTTAAGGTGAGCCGTATTTCATAAGTGAGAAATGGCAAGTTTTTGAATCTTTTGTTTGATTTGGGAACTTTGCAAGTTCATCGGAACTTATTTATGATAATACCTCAATTGAAAGTATTATATATTGGTGTTCTTTTACCAACTTTGTTTATTTTATTTTTTTTAAAGACAATTTTTTATATTTTTGATTTTTTATATATTTATATGATAACTATACTAAAAAGAAAAGAAAATATTTTTTACTTTTTATATTTTTTAATTTTTTTTGGATTTTTGAAATATTTAACAAAAATGAAACTTTCGAGGACGAAAGGATCTTCAAACCAAATTCAACAAACGTAAACGACGGAATCTTTAACACAAGTCCCCGGCAGCGGCGCCAAAAACTGATAGTAGTTTTATATACTATAAAATATATAATAATATTCCAAAAGAGCAGTTAAGAACTTTCCTAAAGTCTCCCTTAAGAAAAGCTCACTCTAAAAGATATATATAATATATAATACGTATATTTAACCGGGAAGAATGATCACCCGGGTCGTTTCCCCAACGACTTGTGAAATTGAAACCTTGCTTTAGCTTGGATTATGATTTGAATGAGAGAAAAGATAAGTTTGATTATCTATAACTACTAAATAAAAGCGACAAATAAAATGAGAAAACAAGAGCAATTAATCACTTAAACAATTAACCGGAACGAATAAATCGCGACAAATAAGCAAGTAGGACAAAATAAGACTTAAAAAATGCAAACTAAATTTCTAAACCTAAAATAGGACAAAAGAAAATTTTAGGAAAAAGAAAAATATTTTTTTGATAATTTTTGAATTTATTATGAATTAAAAACTATTTTAATCTAATTAAATCCTAAAAAATAGCAAATTAAGTCTTAAAAATTAAGAAAAATGATTTTTAAACTTAGAAAAGTCTAAAATAACATAAAAAGTCAGAAAACTATTTTTAAAATAAAAATCCTAATTTTAAAATTAAAAATTAAAAGCTCAAAAATGAAAATTAAAATCTAAAAGAGTTGAAAATGATTTTACTGAATGTAAACCTAAAAGTATTTATTCTAATACTAAAAACTATTTTTTTGTAATTTTATAAAACTTTTTTCTATTTTTTATGATTTTTCGAAAATTTAAACCTTAGAAAAATGATTAAAAATAATCTACTAAATGGAAAAATGTGAAAAATTCAGGGAAAATCCTAAATGCAACAAAGTTCAAAGGAAAAATAAGATTACACTACCAGCTAACCTAATAAGCTCCTAATAAGCAATTTAAA
Organism: Tanacetum coccineum; assembly: GCA_026074375.1. Lineage (NCBI taxonomy): Eukaryota > Viridiplantae > Streptophyta > Magnoliopsida > Asterales > Asteraceae > Tanacetum > Tanacetum coccineum. The sequence goes on along the minus strand of BQNB010101642.1, from coordinate 22,954 downwards.
GATACGGCTTTTAATAAAAAGCTAAAAGAAAAATTAGTATAAGAATTAAATGGAGAGAGATGCTAACGGATGAGCTAATGAAGCATGGTGGTAAGTGTGTGTGTTTGTGTGCAAGAGGTTACGGGTTCAAGTTCCATTAACACCCTTTTTGTATTTTTTTATTTTTCAAAACTCAAAGAACAAAAGTTGTAAAACAAGCTAATGTGAGCAACTTTAATGAAGGCAACATAAGCTCTAAACCAAAAATAAGCTCTTAAAAGCTTTTGAAAGAAACTGTCAACAGAAAGTGAGCTTTTGAGCTCACTTTTGCTAATTTCCACTTAAACACTTGCACAAGCTTCAATTTAAGCTCAAATTAAAAAGCAAAAAATGTTCTGGATAGCTTATGATGTACTAAAGCTACTTTTAACAAGCTATCCTAACTAGAAACATGTAAGGCTATCTGAATCTAAGGATGAAAGTGACAAACTCATAACTAAGAACAAAAGACTCAAAATTAAATTAAGCTAAATCACTCAAAAAGCTAAAACAGACCTTAAGCTTCTGCAAACTAAGTGAACTACTCATAAGCTAAAATCCTAATGCTTAAAAACTAATTTTATAAGCTAGATTTTTATATTTAAAAAGCTACTTACTACTACTACTGTTTTTGGTCTTTTTGGCTTTTTTGTGAACTTTAAAACTAAATGTACCTAGGCAAATAAGCTGGAAAATAAAAAGCAAATCCTAAACTATATTAAGCTATATCTAATCTATAATCAACTTAAATTTTAGATCCTAAATCCTAAAATTCCTAACTAAAATGAAGCCTAAAATGACAGCAGTGGTAACTTTGATTACCACTGCTGATGCAAATGAACAATTGTACAAATTACAGTTGCAGGCACCCAATTTAGTTTCTACTGCATTTGATACACTCAATGAGTGTTAAACAACTACTAGCAAACACACCTCAAGCCTTAACAAGCTTAGATCAAATTTAAACAATCAAAGAAAAAGAACAATGATCCCCTGGTGCTGAGATCACCAAATTAAGACCTAAATCTTTCAATTTTGAAATCTAATCTCTAAAATTCTTTCACAATTCATTTTTAACCACAAATGAAACTGACTAAAGCAAAAAGCACAAATAAGTTTGACTTTAAATAGTCAAACAGGCCTATTCCAAACACTCCTTAATAACTATAACAGATTTCACAAAGCTTTTAAAATTAAATCTACTTCTCTAAACCTTAATACCAGATATCAATGAGTTTTTAACAAGCTTAACTAACATGAATTACAAAATGAAAAGCTAGTAAATAAAGATCTATACTATGCTAACTATTTTTTGGTTTTTTATGGATTTTTAAAACAAAATTTGAGAATCTAAGATCTATAACTAATGAGCTAAAAACAGATTAAGAACATTAACTAATAAGCACATAGAGATGATAAAAAGCACAAATAAGCAACTAGTTTAAGCAATTAAGCAAATCTATACTAATAAGCACTAATTGAACTAAATATTAAAGAACATAAGAAATTAACTGAAAACTTACTTTAAGCTTCAGCTAAACAGAAGCTAAATTCAATTAAGCACTACACGCTCAAGATATCCCTACATGATAAGCTATAAAGTCCAAAGAAGCCCTTCCCTGATAGGCTTCTCGTCCACAAAAGCTTAAAAGTCAAAGTAGTATATAATGTTTATTCTGATTTAGATTTAAGGTGTAATTAAGGTATGTTTTTTAAGCTCAATTCATAATCTTACAGACTTATGAGAGCTATTGAGCTTATTATGAGCTTATGATACAGAAACTTATCACATTAAAAGGGAAGATAAGTTGAACAAAAGCTTATGAAGAATAAAACTTAATTTCAATTGATTTAAAAAAACTTGCTTACAATACTTTAAACGAAAAATATAAAAGCTTTAAAGAAACTTACATAAACTCACACTAAAAATTTAGCTTAAAATAAAAGAGCTAACTATATAGTGTGTGTGTGAAAATGTAATGCTAATTATAGCCCTTTACTTTGAACCTTCTAGGTTCTTCCCTTTGCTGCCCACTGGAGCTCCCATCCAATCACTTCCGTACATTCCATCAATCATTGGAGGATGAATTTGAGTCGTGATCATCTGCTAACACACGGATTTGCCAAGCCTGGCAATCCTTTTATGTGAACGTCTCTTGTGCTAGTTATGTGAGTATATCTAGTATCAAATCATCATCTCTTGTGCATCTTTGAGTCCCGTTGGCATTAATGAGCAATGAGGGTGCTTTATTTGACTAACATGTCCTTACCATCTTGTTGTTCTTCACTTGAATAGTCCAAATTATCCTTCAATTATAAAAACCCCTTCATTTTGACTCAGGAGTGATTTTGGGATAGACTAGGAATAGTAACCAATGGTTTTGGCGGCCCCTTTTTTCTAACTGAAATCGGTGTAAAACTTTTTAAACTTTGAGCAATTGCAATAAAGTCCCTCTCTTTTGTATAATAAAAGCTTAGTGTAAAAAGACATTTAGTTAAGGCAGGAATGGTCCCCGTGGTTTTAATTAAAAGGGGAAATGGCGTTAGAGGTTTTTGGGCTTTTGATTTGGGCTTTGGATTCCGGGTATGGTTTTTAAAAGGTTTGGCCCAATTAGGCTTAGGGATCAATTGTGTACCTTTGGATTTTGTCCTTTTAATGGTTTGACTGATTACTAAGAGTTGACTGAGGGTTACTATTTTTGACTTGGCTTCCGGCTCTTGCACACTCTTCCGTTCTCGTGTCCGTGTTTGCCCGTTTTTTGACGGTTTTCTTGTGATTTTTATCTTCGTTCCACATCGTCTGGAGTTGTTGATCGACCATGAAGGAGTTTGTTGGCATGCAGTGTGGATTCCCGAATAAGGATTACCAGAGAATACGAAGAAAAAAGATACGCTCGATTTGAGAATGTTAACATAAAGGACAACCATCCATGCCATCGCCAGGTGCAAAATGCCCGTATGACGCTTAACTGGAACAATAAATAGGTGACATAACATCATAAAGAAAATGTAAAAATATATGTTTATGATTGTGAAGCAAAGTGAAGGACTCAGATTAGCAGGCTGGTGGAAATGATCGGCAAATGTGAAAGAGAAGGTGGAATAGTCTTTTGGCGTAGCGAAACTGTTTCAGTGTTTGAGGGTAAGAATTAAAGGTAAAACTTGTTAGGGGTAGAATTGTCCAAACATGTTAAATTTATGGGGATGAATAAAAAACTTCCGTGGAAGTATCACTTCCCATACGGGAAATACTTATACTATATTCGACTCATTTTTAGACGAATCATGGAGCTGAAATTCTTTTTAGGAATTCAGATTCACCAATCCCCACGTGGTATCTTCATAAACCAAACTAAGTATGCTCAAGAGATACTTATAAAGCATGGTATGACCTCATGTGATAGCATTGGTACTCTAATGGCTACGAAACACCTAGATGCTGACTTGAGTGGAACTCCGGTTGACCAAACAAAATATCGTAGTATGGTCGGAGCACTCATGTACCTAACAGCAAGTAACCAGATTTGTACAAGCTACATGTTATTGTGCTCGCAATCAAAGCCAAACTGACTTAGAAACATCTTACTACTACAGCGGTTAAGAAGCTGATCTTTCGGTACTTTTAAGAATACCAATAACAAGGACTCTGGAATCCGAATGACACCGGTTTTCAAACAATAGCTTTTTTCAGATTCAGTCACGCGGGCTTTCTCGATACACGGAAGAGCACAACTTATGGCATACAATCTTCTAGAGTGATCAGTTAATTCAGACTGGCCCGTCCCGAAAGTACAGGACTGAACATCAATGTCTTCCACAGAAGCCGAGTATGTGTCCTTTATCTACGTGTTACGCTCAAGATCTATGTTGAGAACTCAGGCTCACAGATTATTGCTATCACTTTGATAAAATACCTTGTATTGTGACTCACAAGCAGTCACCCCCCATTTACATAAGCCATCTCATACAATCTAAGTTATCATTCCGTACAAGCAAATCGAAGTCAGAAATCATCTTCATAAAGGAACAGGTTAAAAATGATTATGTTGAATTATTCTTTGTCGGAGACAGAATATCCCAAAAAAATTTATATGTGGCTCCATGTTTACTAAAAACTCTGTCTGGACGATAGGTTTAAAGAACCTCGTTTTGATATAGTGAGAGGTGTAATGTTGAGTGGAAGTCTTCTTACTCAAACGACCACCAGGTAAAATGCGATGTTTGAACACCAGAAGAACTGTATGTTCCTTGCAAACGCATCTTCTAGGAATTCCATCAAACATCCGAATATTGTAAATATTTATTAAATTTTTTCACTTTATTTTGATTTATAAATATTATTTTTGAAAAAAGAAATACAAAAAATATAAAAACCAACCAAAAAGAAAATACAAAAAATATTAAAATCTAGAAAAACAAATCAAGAAAACAAAAAATTTCAAAAATACAATACTGGAACTTCTCGACATGTCCTCTTGAATCGATAACATTTAACGTAATTTACGTACCTAGAAATGTCGATTAATATTGACACGGGTGTGTAAATGAAGTTCGAGCAAGAGTTCAAACGTTTTAAAACATGTCATTTCTAAATTTTCTTGATGACTTATGTACATTTCAATGTATAACTCGGACCCGAATGTAATAGGGGAGTGTACGTTTCAGTGCGCTTACTGTACAAGTAGAAGAGAAGTCTTCTATCATGGTTTTTAAAACCGTTGAACATAATTTTTTCAAAAAGAACTTTCAATGCCAAATTGTTTAGAATATATTTTGTGGTATCTTTCCATAAAAAATGGTATTTGTTAAAATTATGTGTTCAACACTCCCTTCCTCAAATAAGTTTAAAAAGTGTGGTACTTACAATGTCATATTTATGTAGATTAATTTTTGAGGGGGAGCTTTTAAAACAAAGCCTTTTAATGTGTTGGGTACATCTCATACATGCCAATTTTATGTATCCAAACACATTTTGTGAAATTAAAATGTGTAAATTATTATGTCAATTAATAATATACATTGTTCACTAAGGCATCTCACTCCGTCTTCAACATATTTATGGTGTCATATCATTTTTCCCTTGTAACGTCAAGTTTTAAAAATTAGTGGTATCCCACATACTATGTTGAAGGGGAGCTATCAGAAACTTGTCTCATTTGTCATGGAGATACACACGTTATCTATTGACATCTCACTCCGAGATTGTTGATATTGAATAGGTGGCAGTCTGCTCCAGCCTCTGATTACTAAAACCAAAGTGCACAAATCGAGTCTAGAGCTAAGAAGAGATCAAATTATAAATCTCATTAGGACACAATGTCAAAATACACTTGTTGAACACCATAAAGTTCACAAGTTGTAACAAAGAGTCCTACGCATTATCCTTGAGATCTTGCCAGAACATCCGAGTGATACTTAAGTATTCACAGTGAAGATGAAAATCCTGCTTGAGCCAACATCAAACAAGCTCTTGGTAGGTGACTTGCAAGATTCTATATGAATCAAGCTTGTGATAACTGGATATCAATTTTGGTCCAGTAAATGAATTGACGACTTAATCAGAAAGATAGTAACTATCTGATTCACTCTTACCGTGTTGTCTGCTTTGAGACGTTCCGGTAATGAGAACTAGCAAGCATGGTGAATCTAATACATCTGTGTTAGAAGATCCTACGCTTTGAGCTGGAAACCCTGTCAAGGAGATTCTTTGAATCTACCTGATCACAGGTATAGTATTTATACTATAAAACGGGAAACCGGAGGTTAATGCAACCGAAGTCAAGATGAATGACAAAGCCATATTCATCTTTTATTGCTAACTGTCTTATTTCAGGTTTAGACGACGGTGTTGCAGCCTCATTCCAGCGAAGTCGGATTCATAAACCACATGCTCATACTCAAGCTTTCAAAGTCAATCGTTCAACATCAAGATAGTTGATTCTAAAAAGTGCATAAATCGAGTCTAGAGCCAAGAGAGATAATTTATAAATTCCTCATTAGGACACAATGTCAAATAGCACTTTGTTGAACACCATAAATCACAAGTTGTAACAAAAGAGTCCCTAGACATTATCCTTGAGATCTTGCCAGAACATCCGAAGTGATATCTATGTATTCACAGTGAAGATGGAAATCCTGCTTGGAGCTTAACATCAAACAAGCTCTTGTTGGTAGTAAACTTGCAAGATTCTAATGAATCAAGCTTGTGATAACTGGATATCATGTTGGATTTAGTAAATGAATTGACGACTTAATCCAGAAAGCTTGTCACTATTTGATTCACTCTTTATCGTGTTGTTCTGCTTTGAAGACGTTCCTGGTTAATGAGAACATGCAATCTATGTTGAATTTAATACTCCTGTGTTTAGGAAGTCATGACGCTTAAGTTGGAAATCCTGTCAATGAGGTTCTTCCAAATTGAACCTACCTGATCACAGGTCGGTCCTCATGGAACCGGAGGTTAATACAACCGAACTCAAGATGAATGACAAAGCCAAATTCATCTTTTATTGCTAACTGTCTTATTTCAGGATTAGACGACTTTGTTGCAGCCTCATTTCAGTGAAGCCAGATTCATAAACCACATGCTCATACTCAAGCTTTCAAATTCAATCATTTAACAACAAGACCATTGATTCTAAACTTCCTCACCATCAAAGATCCTTAACGTTAAATAAAGACTCGTCTATTGGGTGGAAGAATGTTAGTCTTATGATCTATTAAAGTCAAAAGAATTGTAACATGTCATGAGCATGTTGGTCAAGAGCACAAGATGATCAAGAAGGTCAAATCAAGATGATTTAAGACAAGGAAATGATGTAAGATTAAGATCTTAAGAACTCAATGTCAAAAGATGTAGGCTCATGATCAAGATCACATAAGTGAAAATGAAAGATTGTTATCGGTCATTACAAGCATGAATGAAAGGCTCAAGATCAAGATCACGAAGTATGAATGAACAAAGCCATAAGGCAAAGCTCAAACGTCATATCTTCAACATTGTGGAATATAAAGTCAAATCAAGACAACCTCCATCAAGAACGTCAACGTTGGGGAGATCAAAGAAGACCTCAACATTGGGAGAGATTGTTAGCTTTAATTCCATTTAAGTCAAACAAGAATGTTATCGGTCTTATTAGTCAATGTTAGTCTTGTTAAGTAATAGGCTAGTCAGGATTAACGGGCTTGGATTATAATCTAGTATTGTCCATGTTTCGGGCTCAAAGCCCAAGATAAGCCAAGCCCGGCCTAAGTAACAAGCCCATACGCCACTTAGTGGGTTAAGGGTATAAAAGAAACCCTCTCCACGCATGGAGAGGGTGTTGGTCATTCATATGTATGTGTAAAACATGTGTGTAACCTCCCACCACTCTTTTCTCTTATTCTAATATTCTTCCATTTCCTTTCTCTCTTTTCTTCTTATTATTTTTGTCCTAAGTGCTTATTAGGTATTGCTTATTGTTGTGTTTGGATTAATAAAGTGGGATAACAATACCGAATAGCAACAAAGCTACGTGAAGAACCAGAGACTTCTTCGAGTACACGCATGTGTGTAATACATGCTAAACCGAAAACCCTTCAAGTTACTAAAGTAAGTAACCTTCACACGGTTCATACACTACACGTCGAACAATACCACCTGAATGCTAGTTCCACGAACCAACGTTCAAGAATACATCAAGTAGTCGAACAAACAATTTATTCCCAAAGGGTTGTTTGGTTCGAACCTACTAGGAGAAGAGGAGGAGAAGGGATGATAATTATGAGCTAGGGGATCCTCCTTATATAGTAGATGATTTTAGGGTTTACCTAAAATACATAACTTGGAGGAAAAGATAGCTCACAAGCCCAATCCATCCCTATTGGGATCTATGGCCGGTCGAACCTTAAGTCCAACACCCTTGGTGTTGACTTTTTGACTTTTCTAATATTTATGGTTAATTACATTTAATTGCCCATTAATTAAAAAGCCTTATAGTTAATTATTCGCAAATGAACCAAGTAACGACCGTTAGTATTCTATCGTTGGAATATTAATATACATAATAAATATACACTTATATTATTATATACATTAATCGAGTATTAATACATATAGAATAAATATACAATTATATTATTATTATTATATATATATATATATCAATAGAGTGATATCTAAGTGTATTAACGTGTGTGACCCCGTAGGCTCATGTATTCCGGGGGGGTTACACCCAACACACACCCACACACACCACACCCACTCTATCACAATCTAAGTGTATTAACGTGTGTGACCCCGTAGGCTCATGTATTCTCAGCCGTATAAATATCCGTATGACATGAGCACAAACCAACAAGTGATGAGATGAAACAAGACGTTTTGAAAAAGTTCATGTCTGAGGTAAATATTCATAAATTTGAACTTTTCAACTTTTTAGAGTTTATATAATGCATATACGCATCTGTTCAGGCGGGAAAAAAAATCTTTTCTAAACCATCTGCATGTAACAATCCGTCATTTCAGGTCATTATACAACTACAAACTCTCAATTATTTATTTTGACTTTTACGCGTTCACTTTTGATTTCAACCATTTAGTTAAATCGCGTAAATTAAAAGTCAATAATCAACGTAAACCGACATCAAAATATAAAAGTTTACGTCAAATAAGTGTTATATTATTTTTACGAAGATAATTTATAACCTTTCATATTTTATTTTTGTACTTTACGTAAAACGTTTACGTTTTACGTTTGGAACATTTATGCATGCATGTAAACCACCTTACCTTTCTATACTTAAGCATATATCCACAATATTACCCAATACAAAAATTAAACAATCCCCTCCCCAATATATACTCCCCACCGTCCCATTTAAACAAGAAAAATACCAGTAAACCAACTTTTGCCTATTATATAGTTTTGCTTATACAAGGGATATTACCAAAGACAAAAGCAAAGTTGTCTCTCCTCCTTTTCCCATGCTAACCCACGCCCAACATCATGCCCTCACTAGTCAAGTCCTACTTTGTTACCTAACATGTTATTATATAATATTAGCCATGCTTTGGTTTAGAATAAAAGGGTTACAAGTCTTAACACTTCTACACAAAGCAAAAAACACACAAAATCTTTCTCTCTTTTCTCTTTTGTATCCGGCCAACCATAAGCACCATCAAAAAGTTAGAGTTTTTGATTTTCTAAGCAAGGATTACAAGTATTTAAAAGGGTTTATGTTAGTAACAAACATTTGGGTTTGATTTAGGTTTAGTTTGTGTTCATCTCATCATCACCATCACACAAGGTTCATACATTATATCTTATACTTTCACTTTATTTTCTTATTCATGGTCATCTTATATACCAAGTTAAATCACCACTTAGTTTATATTTTATAAAGTTTACAAGAAACTCAAAACTTAAACACAAACAAGTAAATACATGCACATGATGAAAATAAGTTACATATATGTTAAAATATGAAGAAATATTTATTTTGACATGTTACATAGTTTAGATAATTTATTTAACTAGTTGTTAAATTAATTGTTTATAAATTGGTGTATATAGTTTTATAAATAAATAATTGTTCTTGGCATTTTATTTATAAAATGGAAGTGATATGGATGGATATAAATTAGTGGACTTTAGTTATATAAATGATGTTGTAATGGGAAAAACTAGTGGACTTGTAGTAATAAAAACATAGTAAAAATCACAAAGTAAAACATATATCAATAACAATGGTTTTATCAGGTTCATTTTAGTGTTTTTACGTTTTTTATATACGTGTTATATGTATTAGAAGTTATTATCCTATCATTAACTAAGGCAATGCTAATTAAATTGGCTAAAATGGGATAGCCGTGAAACTAAAAGGATATCATGCAGGTTTGGTCTTAGGCAGATTTCAGGTCTGACCCGTTTCACCAAATATATTGGTCAAATGGCTCTCGACCTATAACTATTATGCAGTTTAGGTTCGGGTCATACAGGTTGAAAGTGACATGTAATCTATTGACTCGAAAGTTATTTTACTAGAAAACTTGCAAGGCTGTGTCAGATTAAGCAAGTGGATAGCACGGCATGTTTATTTTATGTAGAATGGCCCGTGTAAGATTTAAGGTTTTGTTTGGATTAGGAAGAATTTCTTCAGCTTTGGGTCAACTAGGACATGTTAACCCGTCCTAAATTTCTAGCCCTTTATTGTGTTTCATATGTCCTTTTTTTTTGAACGGCAATTTTATTAAACACTAGCAAGGAGCTAGATCAACAACAAACAATATAAGGGTTTTTAAGTCAATCGTCCCATTTGATCGATGCTTTACATCGATATTTAAACCAATAAAAAGAGCTAGAGACTAAATTATCAAAGATCAAGACCTTTTCCGGAATCTTCGTATCAAATAAAATCTTATTCCGAAAATTCCACATAACCCACCACAAGCCGTAATAGATCCCTTCGATAATAACTTTGATGTTTGATCGAATCCGGGTAGACACGTGCCAAAGAATCGCACTCCTCATTGAATTAACCTCAATTTACTACCAACATTCACATGAAAGGAAATCTTTATCATAAACTGTCTAACCACATTGCATGAAGAAAACACATGACTTGTCGTTTCGGACACTCATTTTACAATGGGACAATCATAGAATCAATATCCCATCTCGCGAAGAGAATGTTAAAACGAGTCATGGAAGAGCATTAGATTTAAACTTTCATGTGTGACAGACATTTAACCTTGATAGGCACGGATTTGACCCCCTTGTCGACAAAACTCTCCCTGGAACGGTTGTCGTCTAACGTCTTGCGAATCGAAGCAAATCGATAATGTGCCATCATTCTCACGACCATTATGTTCTGTCAACTCGAGGCACCAAGAATGATTGTTTTTTTTTTTTTTCTATGATCTACGCCATAGAATCAAACTGGTCTGTTCAATTCCTAATCCTCGCTTTTCTTCTGAAGGTAGTAATAAGCTTGGCCGCTTTAACTTTGAACTTACTGAAATATTTTTGTTCACAGTTCCCAAGGCATAAACACGTGGAACTACCTCTTTAACTCTCACCTTCGTACCATTTATAAGCCAAAAACCGAGTATCCTCACCTTTCCAAGCTTTAAATTTGATTAAATCGTGAATATTTATTCCTTGTGCTTGTATCACCTTCACCTCCTGGACGATTGTAGTCCAACAGGTCCGAGCAGCCGAAGCACCAACTTTATCTAAACTCCCGTCCTCCCCATATAAAGCCTTTATCACTTTGGTCCATAACGAATCTTTTTGAGAATAAAACCGCCACAACCACTTGAACAACAACCCTCTATTGAGAGCAAATAAACTAGAACACCCTAAACACCTTTCTTTTTGAAGTTAAAACTTTGTTCCCAAATTACCAAGTGCTTTTCTACTCTTGATTGCTCCAAGACTCGTTGAAGAAAGACGACTCGAATAACTTCAGTGATTTAAGAAACTCGAGGGGACTTTAAAAAATGGCATTATGGAAGATTGGCATAGAGCCTTATAAAGACTTGAGAAGTGTGATTCTTTCCTTCCAATAGAAAGAGTTTTCAATTCCATCTAGATGGCACGAGAACAGTGACCTTTTCAACCACCTTCATTCCAAGAATGTTTTCTTTGTATGTTTATCCCTTCTTTGTACCTAAGTAAGTGAAGGAGTCTTTAAGAACAAGTCATTCAAGTTTATTAGCCGCAATTTCTAACCTTTCGCATCTTCACATTCACACCCATAATCTTACTTTTACTCATAGTATATTACGAAGACCAGAAGCCGTGGAAACAAATTCCTAAAACTCGGAATTGTGTATCAATATTAAGCTCATTCCATTGACAATAAAATAGAGTCATACGCATAAACAAATGAGAAAGATTCAGTGGGAGCTCAAATTTATTCCATTAAATAATCCCGCATAATCAAAAAAACAAAAAAAAATTAACCCGTTTGAAAAGAAATGGTGCAAGACTTTCGATAACAAAGAATAAAAGGAAAGGGGATAAGGAGTCATCCGGTTTAAGACACCCCCCCAACACCATCCCCTTGGCATCTCTCCTCGAAAGAATTGAAATTCCTTCGTGGACTCCCGTGATAAGAATGACCCTAGACGACTAAGACAAATCTGAATCCAATTTCTCATTTCACACCAAATCCAAACTTATCTAACACTTCGTCTAAGAATTACATCGACACAGAGTCATACTATTCTCGAATCAACCTTAAAAATGAGCGCATGTTTCCTCTTTTTTCGACACCATTGAAGAACCTCGTTAAGAATAAAAGGCCCATCCAAAATTTGTCTATCCGCTACAAAAGCAGATTGAACCTCATTAATGAGGTTACTTAAGACCACACACTAATCGGATTAGCTTTAAGTTTGGCATAATCTTGTATATAGAATTCCCAATTAGACTTATCGGACGGAAGTCTTTAACCATGTTTGCATCAATGATTTTAGGGATCAAGGCAATAAAATTTGAATTACAACCATTTGGAATATCACCATTAATAAAGAAGTACTCCACAGCCCCAAACACGTCATCTTCAATCATAGACCAGAAATGACGATAAAAGTAAAAGGAGAATCCATCTGGACCCGGAGATTTATCAACACCGCAATCCCACACCGCTCGCTTGACCTCTTCTTTAGTTATATCTTGTTCCAGATCCTCTTTTTGCTCATTTAGTAAGAGAATTAGTATAATTAAAGATCAAGAAAGCACACCGATTAAAAGTCGGTTTATCAAACCTGTCTCCGAATATGAATTATAAATTCGTCTTTCACTTGGTCCGGATCATCAATTTCACTCACATTGCCATGACACTCGAATCTAAGATTGGCTGCGCATCCTTGTTAAGAATACGGGGATGAATTTCACGTTATCATTTACCCTCACTAGCCCATTTGATCTTGGCATTTTTGAGAAATTTCCGAAGCTTGATTTTTTTGAACCTGATGAATCTATTAAGGATCTCCAAAAAATCCCCCCAATCTATTAAGCATCTATTTCCACTAGAACCCACATACCCTTGTCGATAAATTTCACAAAAGTCCTCAGCTCCTTATTTTAGAATGTCCGTATCACGTCTCGGTCTTGCCTTTATTGTTATTAGCAGCCAAATATGCGATCTTTTAAGGAATTTTAATTTACCATAAAACTACGATAATAGCATTGTTCTTTATTGCAAGGAGCTGCTTTCCAGGATTCTCTGTCCATTTTATCAAATCCGTCCACTTTCCAACCAGTTTATATAGAATGAAAAGGAATAGGGCCTAGCGCGAACGATGTTTTAGCGTAAAAGATAGGCGATGATCGAAATAAAACCGCTCCAAGGTTATAGCAGAAACATTAATTTGGTCATGAGTCAAATAGATTTTCAGAAACGATAAAAAATTCGTTCCAATTTGCTCAATTTTGGAAGCTTGGGATCTATGACACCAGTGAAAGCTCTTCCTCCTAAGAACTTCTCAATCCCCGCGTTATAATGAAGGAATTAAATTTTTTCCGCTTCAATGAACATTAAAGTTAGACAGAATCTATCCGATTTTAAATCTCACCTCTTAAAAATCGCCATCATACAATTTACATCCCCATGAATTTGAAATATGAGTCAAATATTCCCACTGCATATGTTTTTCTTAGGTATTGAGAGCATAAACGACCAGCTATCAAAAGATCATTACCGAATTTAAGCACACTCCTCTAATAATGGACAAAATTATCTGATCTCGTTAAAACTGTTTCTCCGAAAGAATTGGATCCCAAATACACAAAATTCCTCCGAATTACCAATGATATCAATTTGAATCATATCTTGAATATTATAATTACCCAACATGATCTCACAGTATTCAAGTCCATAGTCCCCATTTTAGTTTCCTGCAAACCAATAAAATTCACTTTATTTTTTATACACAACTCCTTAACCCAATCTTTTTTAGCCTTTTGGGCGAGGCCTTGAACATTTAAAGACAAAAAAATTCTTCTGATTACCCAAACTCTCCTTGGGATTCGATGTATATCGTTAATATCTTTAATCGCAACCTTCCATTTTATACCACATTGTTTGTCTTACTTCACCCACTTCCTACATAAAATTTAAAATGGAACCCCACATGATCGCAATATTTAGATATGATAAAATCAGTTGGTTAAACATTGTTATTAACCGAATTCGACTAATTATTTCCCTATGTCTATTATTCAACAAAAATGAGTTTCCCATCATTTCCTTTTCTGTTCATATATTATTTTATACATTCTCTGAGGTTATCTCATATGTCACCATAGCATTAACCTTCGAACTGATCTACTTCCGGAGTGAAGCCGGTGGTGTAGATAAGCTGTGTCTTCCTCATTCACCTTGTTTCCATGTTAGTTTTTGTTTTTTGCAATAGAGAATATATTCCAAAAGGATCTTTTGACTTATTAACCCTTCTCGCCTACTATGGTACTACAAAATCTCAGTTTCCATTGTACCTCTTACATCTTCTCTTTCCTTCGAATATATTGTTCTCCTCCTGTGCTTCAGGTTTACATCAATATTGCTTCTCTTCGGATTCGTCATTCTTCTTCCTCTTCAATCTTTGAATTCATGGTATCCATCTGGAACTTCGGGGGGGAATAAGGGGGGGCTCTAACCAACAATGAACTTTTCCCAGGAATTTACCTTAAACTCTCATGAATATTTTGCCGAACTTTAGTAAATACACACAACTTTTGGAATGGATAATTAGTCATCTTCATCAACGTCCATGCGATCACTCCCATTTTGAAGCGATTTACTAAACGTCTTGTATGTCAAAAGTTCTTAAAATGGGACACACACCAACTCTTCCAACCAAAAAGCGAGTCTTACATCTGGAACAACACTCGTCATGGCAAGATGTAGAACCGAAAACCACGACCCCCGCACACACATTTTTGCGGAATAGAACCTTTGCACTTGAAAGATTCAATTCCAATAGTACCCAAAGTTCTCCCAAGTAGCTAATCTTCAAATTATCGAAACCCTCGTTACATAGAACCTTTTTCAAATTAGCTAAGGACGCCATCTCTTTAACCCTTCCCATCAAGGACATAGAAAGATCTTTTTTGTTCAAACATTCATCGTCAAGGACAATCGAAGGAACGAATTCCGTCTCAGATTCCTTATTTATTTTCTTTACCACCGACACAAACGACTTACCATTACCAAAACTTCCAGCATTGCTAGAAGTACAAAACTTAGGTTGATATTCTCGCCATTTTCAGGTCTTTCCTCCCTTATATTTACTGTCTTCCCGTTTATTTTCTTCTTAAATCTTAGCAAAGATTTGCCATTTAATTTGAAACGACAAATCCACCACGTGACAGATTGTTCACCAAGCTAATCCTCGTTTTAAACACATTAATGAATTCACAATACGAATCTCTACCACTTTTCGATCTTTTTGTTCGGAATAAACGAATCCACAACATGACCATATTGTTTGAAATGTAGAAATAAATCTTTAGTCCCGAACATTGATTTGGGATTTTGTAACAAAAACAGACAACGGGTAATTCTTATCACATCTTTACTTTCGAACGAAATCCCACCAATCTCTTTAAATAAATCATTGGGTTGAGGGAGATCTATGGAACCAATTGAGTGAGGCTTATGAATGAAGGTAAAGGGGATAAACACCCTTAATGGTGAAAAAACGGAAAAATAAAAACATTGATTCGAACCAAAAGATTTATGTCCTACCTATGATGTCACCACTTTGTTGTCCGTCTCTGGTGTCCCACCAAAAGGATGTACCACTATGAAGTTCCCAATCCCAACCTAATATATGTCCCATCTCTGGTATTCCATTCGTTCACTGGATTACGAAATCAAAATTAGGGTTTTTTTTTTTTTTGAATTAATGAGGTACAGGGAATTGAAAAAATGAATGAAAATTGGGATTAAATATTGCGTGAATAGATGAGAATTGGAATATGTAACCTAATGATGGTGGTGGAGGCGTTTGAACCCGCCTGAATCTTGATAATCGAGCGTTATTTGATGAATGATAATCAAACAGGCTAAAGAAGATCAATCAAATGAAGAGACTCTTTTGAAATCGCCATGGTCTCTCCACTTTTGAAATTCAAACAGTTTGACTGGTTTGAATGTGAAAGGAGAGAGAAAAGAAAAACACACACACTGTGTTTCATATGTCCTTGCCATAGTACAAAATGGGCGTTTGGCTAAGCTTTTTTTAATTTAACTTAAATCAGTTTGTTTCAGTCCCAATAGTATAAGGCTCGCTCGCTGATTTCCCAACATTGTTAACTAACATTTCACCTTCCTTTTTTCGCTCATATTTTACCAAAGCATCCAAAACAGTGACTTAAAATATCAGTTGAAAAACATTGTCCACTATATATTATTCTATATATTATATATATATATATATATATATATATATATATATATATATATATAAACAGTTGGAATTTACTGTTTGGCATGAATTTCTAGGCAAGATCAAACATTTATAATATGATAGTACGTCTTAAGACGATTTCATACATATAAAAAAATCAAAAAACGGATGTAAAACAAAGAAGATATGAATTTTTGAAGTTTACCGACACAAACTATTTTGACAGCTTTTTACAAAATACCTATTGATCAGATTTTAAAAAGGGGTTTTGAGGGTTTTCGGGTCCGAACCAACTTAAGTATAAAACTGTAAAGTTGTTCGGAATGATGTTTTACTATAAAATCGCGAGTTTCGAGGTCTAAAAGTGTGTTAAAATGAGTAAATCTTCTTAGAAACTAGGTAACTTTTATATAAAATTTCTTGCACACTTTTATAAAAATAAAAGAGCTGATGGGAATTAAAAGTAGTGTTTACGAGTGTTTTCGGGTCCGTTTGGACTATAAAAATCTTACGAAATAATATAGGGTTAAGTCCATTAATAGGTAACCTATTTACAAAAAACTACACTTTTAGGTAACGTACTTTGTATATTACCATTCAAACCCATCAAACTTATAATGACTTGTTAAAATAGGTAATGTGACCGTTTTGAGTGACACATCAGCATTATGGGCCCACTTCATCTTCTTTTTTCTTTTGAATAGACTTCCATGTCTGAAAAAATCCCAAAAAACAAACAAAATTCTTGTATATTCTGTGTATATATATATGTATCAAGAAACGTATTTTTCACTTTTAGTTTGAATTAGATGCTGAATTTATATTCCGTTATTTGCATTCTAAAGATTTCAGATAGGGGTGAAGAGAGTGGCTAAACCTTGGTCCACCACGACTTGCAGCTTATTGTATACCATCAAGGATTTCAAATTTGACTTGTATGTTCCTTTCCCTCTAGCCAACACTTCTCCATCAGAATCTATGATCCCCTCCTTCATTACCTTATATGTGCACGTCCCAAGCTCCATGATCACTGCTTTTACCTGTTCATTAACAAGATCCATCAAGACTGATCAGTAGGTGGTGTTTATAGTTTGGTTTTGCAAGTGTGAACAAGTATCACATTATGTAGATTTCCCCAATAGCCTAAATCCAAATTCGAAAGATCACATTATGTGATTTCCCAATAGCTAATCCAATTCGAATATCCTCTTATTCACGCCATCCAAACCCAACTCACCCAAACCCTTATACGGTTGGGAAAAACTCAAATAGAACATTCAATCCAAGACTAACCCAATGAACATCCATTCAGCACTGGTCAATCACACAAATAGTTGATTATCTGATTATTAAAGCTTTAAACATCATAAGTGCATCCAAACAAGCAAACACCATCTCGAACGACAAGTTTTATTACTACTGGTTACTTTACTATGATTATTCAGCATCACATATTTAGTTTCAAACATCAGCGAGAAACCGTCAATAACAAAAGTACAGTTTAGACTCCTGGTTTCAAGAATATATTCGTAGGGGATTGGTTCTTTGAGTTCTGAATCCGAGCTTTCAAGCTTTGAAGGCGTTAATACTTTCTAAATCCTAAAGTGTTAAGAAATGATTCTTATAGGATGTGTTAAAACTTAATATACACGTATTAGGGTTGAAGGCCAACAATAGGTACATCTGTTAACATTGTTTATGGAATCAGTTAGTGCCAAGTAAAAATGGCCTTATATTGAGCATTTTATTGCGACTGGTGAAAGGAAGGTGGTGGAGGTGCGGTGGAGGAGGAAAAAAAAAATTATTTATTTATATAAAAATGATGACATGTCGGTTTTGAGCCGGTAACCCTTCCAAAATTTGCCCGTTATTGCCTATATTGAACAACATTTAAAAGTTTGATAGGTCTGAATGGTAATATACAAAGTACGTTACCTAAAAGTGTAGTTTTTGGTAAGTAGGTTACCTATTAATGGATTTAACCCAATAATATAGTATTACTTATATAATATTTATACTTGTTTTAAACTTTATAAATATTATTTTATAAACCAATCGAACTATATATAAAGTGCCGTTACAAAAATAATAAAAATAGTAAATCGAGCGTTAACGATAATAATTATTAATGGGACTAAGGTAATATTTTACAAGTACATATACGTAGACATTAAATGACGAACGTAACGAAAACATTGTTTCGACTTATAAACTAAACAAAAACTATTAGGTGGTGATATAACTTTATAAAATACATTGTTGTAATTATTTCAAGTACATTATACTTATCGGACCTATAATTAATTATGTTGCATTTCGGTTATTTGTGACGTTATTCTTTGTTGATTGTTACTACATTCGATACTTTCACTTGAGGTGAGTTTCATAGCCCCTATTTTACTCTTTTTTTAACTCTTTTGGGGGAGAATACATGCGCATTTACAAACTCTATTACATACTCGTTTACATGATTGATTACAAACTCGTTTGCATACTCGTTTACATGATTGATTACAAACTCGTTTACATACTCATTTAAATGCTCGTTTTCATACTCATTTACAAATCTCGAGGCGAGATGCATTGCCTATTTTACAAAAAGACACAAGTGTAATACTTTTTAATGTTTACAATAATTGCGTAGCGTGCCTAAGTTGCGATAACTCACTATGCCCACTATCATGAACTGTTAATTACTAATGTAAGCGCGTGTGTTATAAATAGATCTATTTGGGATGGACATCCCCATTCGGGTGAGTAACGCTCACTAGTTTCAGTGTACCGAACTAACGGGCGTATACCATGTCGGATTTAGATGTTACGGGTTGACATCTACACGGGGCATTCAATTGCATTAAATTGCACACATACAAGTCGTAGCGTCAGTGTCATGAGCTTAGTGTAGTCGTAATTACATTTTGTGATATTGTATATGTTACAATAGTCATGCATTTTGAAATCTTGTGGTTCACTCTACTTTTATTGAACGTCACTAAACATTTTTCATGATACTGTGGTGAAGCAGTAGACACTATACTCTTTTGGTCCTACATTTATACTTACATAAACCTATGAACTAACCAACTTTATGTTGACACTTTTTAGCATGTATTTCTCATATGTATAAGATGCTTGACATAACTGGTGTGCAAGATTTCTTTTTCAAACAACTCATTTAGAGGTCGTTCTCATATCTTGCGCTATTGTCTTATGAAGTAACACTTCCGGACATATTCTCGTTGCGACCCATTTTTTGGGTGTTACACTGCATCAGTAGGACAAGCGAACCTTGGATAATACATGCGGTGTATCCAACAAGCGATTGTAAAAATTCCTGTGCTTAACATCTGGATAAAATGTAATCATGGAACTCTTTTTTTCCTGTTTTTGCCAATTACTTGCATTTTTACTCTCTGTGTTTCTTCATTTGCTATGGGTTTGTTTGCAGACATAGAAATTGAACGTTACGATCCCATGGAGTTGGTAAGCAACACGGAATGCATTAATTAGAATATTGCCGTAGGTTGAATTCGAATATAATTAAGTCTCTTTTTGGATGTGATCAAGGTGAAACTTAGGAAAGAAGATGGTCAGAAACCGACTACGGTTCATGTGGTTCGAGAGAACTCGAGTTTTGAAAAGATGCTCTTGACACTTTTTGCAATTTACCGACATACTCGGGAAGTACTTTTCCAAGCTATTCTATTATTTCATAAGCATAGAGAATTTAGCACCTTCAATGAGCAAGCTTATATTAAAATGACACTCAAAGGATAATCATATCTTTAAGTTGAGCATTTCAGAATGTTGAAAATTATATGGTTCCTCAATAAACAAGCTAAATTCCTAACATAAATTTTAAAACTTTAGAGCATGTGGCTTTTAAGCCATTAAGTACTCATTTTGGACAGTGGTTCAAAGGATCTGATATCCAACACATTTCTAAGGTTTTAGAAGGTGAAAGAGTTTAGGCTTCCGTTGCAACTTGCACAAACATCCCCAAAATAGGTTATGTTAGAAACATTAGGCTGTTCCATATCACCAGTTCCAAATCCTACACCGGTACAGTTCATAGAATACAAAATACGTGCACGCTAGCATCTTCCAGCATCCCTTTAGTCTAACTATCACAAATGCATAATCAGTAAGTTCATAAGAGCTAGTAGCATAACTGAGTTTATTTCAATTCGTTTAGAAAAATTTATATCGTAATCCATGTAAGTTTATGTATTTGTAAAACAACGAGTTGATGTGTGTTTGGAAAATTAGTTAAACAGCAATGCCAAACACCCCTTGACAACAAGCTTGACTCGAATAGTGAATTGATGCGCTGTGAAACGACCGCCAACCCTAAACTTCCAGTCCACATGTATGATATACAAGTTTATTAAAACCCCCATCGATCTCCTGTTATTATTTATCGGTTAAGAGGCGTCGTCATGTCGATGAGCTTAAAAAATGCTTTTGGAGAAAATTGTTTCATTATTCATTTATTGCATTTTTGTAGTGATGTTCTTATACTATTTGTTGAACTAAGACATAGATAAAATATGTTCAAATGTTGATAATATAATCGAGTCGAGTTAAGGGCTTAAAGCGAGTTTGAGATTGAGTGTTTAAGTGACTTTTGTTATGTGTGGTGTTTGTCCCCGCAAGGAAGTATGATGTGAGTTGTGCTAGGTGCAATCACAACTGCGCTGCAAGACTTTCAATTCTTCCATAATCATACCCTTCTCACAAAGCAGCTTAACTAAGAAATCAAAAACAAACCCAAATGCCCATGACTTAGGCCATACTTCTGCATTAAACAGCCCTTGGCATACTACTTCTGTAACTGTTTATCAGGGTCGTCTTTAGGGAAGTGCAACTGCACAGGGCCACCGCTTCACGAGGGCCAACACCGCAACTTTCAAGCACTTATATTATAATAAATAAGGACATAAAGACTCGATTTATATTAGTTAATAACTACTCATAACATAATATAATGATGTTTTTGTGCTTAAAGGCCTCCTTTGTGGTAATAGGAACAGAGGCCACTAAAATCCCCTGAGACGGCCCCTAGCTGTTTATCTCGGATATATTCTAGCAAACGTGTAACCATTTATTTCATATATAAATTCGTAAAACCGGTTAACCATTTTTTTGCATTTTATATTTATTAATCTTACATAATATGTCTGACTATATGCAGGTTTCCAACCATGTGTTTTTGGCCTGTTGATTGCATCATGATTACAGCTTGCCTTGCCGTTGCTGATTGCAGCTTGCCATTGCCTTCGCGCGAGTAAGTACATTGCTAAAACTTTTTAGGTATTATGTGGCGCGAGTTCTTTGTCTTACAGTTTGATTGTGACTATGCTTATTGTAAGTTTTTCAGAGCACTTAAAATTTAAGTTACATATTTCAAAAGATAATGTAAGTAATAGTTTTTTTTAACCTTTAATCTGGCCGCATATTGATACTCAGACGTAAAATTCATAAAACTAACTAGAGCGAAAGCTGAAGCTGAAGCTTATATATCAAGCTAATCCAAGTAGCTTTTAAATTTAGTATCTTATATGAGCTTATTTTATTATTATCTCTAATAAGCTTTGTTAGCCAAACATATTCACAGGATTAATAACTTAATCTCCTATTGGCGCCGAGAAACTTGCGTGTCAAACACTCTTTAACCTTATTCCACCTTATCTACTAAGCTAATAAATTCATTCGCATTTCCCCGTTGCAGATCCATCAGATGAAGAATAGCCAACTATGAACTCGAGTGTGTAATCTCCATAAATCTGGTCAAGCGAATGGTTAAAAACTATGAAATCTAAGCTCTCAGTTCAGATATATATTACCTTGATCACTAGTAAAAAAAGGTCAACTAATGGGTTTTACTATATGATGTGACCCCAACACAAGCCGCCTTTCGTGACCGACAGAAAAACCTCAACTTCCACGGAAACACAACTTCTGCCTAGGACCCATGAAGCCTGGTAACTAGTAGCTCTCTATCATTCTAGATTACAAGGCTAGAGCTGGTGGCCCTAGGAAGTTACAGCTTACAGGATTAAAGTCTAATACATGCCTTTTGTTTAATTAGAAAGAGATAGAGGCCAAGATAGAAAGAGATAGAAAGACTTTAATCATAGGTGGCGGATTAAAGTCTAATACATGGAGAGATATAATATAAAGAGATAGAGGTCAAAATTTAAAACTCAAATGAGAGCAATAAGGTGTTTTAGTTTTTCACATTTCTTGAACTTTATTGAGTTAGCGCAGAAGTGCATGTTATTTTGAAATGAGCTCATATGAAGCAGTAAGTGTAATGTACATGGTATTTAAAACAACTAATCCATTTGACTCATTGTTTTTATAGAACTCGAAGCACATGTCCATATGACAAAGATCGTTTAGCACGTAGTTGTTTCTGTGTTTACAAAGATTAACGTAAAATCTCGTGCTCCGCAGCGAAGCGCGGGTTAAAAACCTAGTTGTACTAATAACTTGACCGCCCATATCAAGTTTTGGTTCTTTCCTTGTTGC